>JAQNDB010001130.1:0-55924 GCA_029204045.2 Tillandsia leiboldiana
TGAGTTATATGATCCAACCTGCTGTACCTTCAATCTTCAAGACGTAACCGAATTCACGAAATACGCAAACTTAAATTCCGTAACAATACCCCCTTTGGCGGTTTCATGACAAAACATAGTCCACTCAAGAAAATTCAAAAAGATATTTTGTTGTTATCACCATACAAACCAAAATTTACAATGGAGATCCAAATAAAAATAAATGAGTTAAACTACTAAAACAGGCCTCAGACTTAGACATCTGTACTTCTCGCAAAAGAATTTCCCAATTTTTTTTTTCTTGACAAAAGAAATCGTAGATACCTCAAGAATTTTTATCATTCAAAAACCACTTACAGAGATGGAAGTTTTACTCATTTAACTTACCATGACATTTATACATTCAGATATGTAAATTGATCATAGTTAAAAACCCCAACATTATCTCTATGCAATCAAAATCCAAAATGTCATGTTAGTGAACATCAACTTGTTAGTTATATTACAGCCCAAATGTTAGTCGAATATAGTCGAGGCATGCATTCAAACACAAATGAAACGAAAGTTGAAGTTCTACTTACCAAATGACTACCTCGAAGGTTTTTCAAGTTGTCTTTCTCAAGTCACTTACCTTATAGTTTCAAGTTTCTTTCTCACACACATTGTATCATAGTTTATCTCTCTCTCCCCCTTTTTGTCACAAAAGTTAGCCAAAAAATACCAAAATGGAGAGAATGGTTAACAGTTCAAGTACCAAAAGTTTGAGAATTAAAACTAAAAACTAAAACGTAAAAACCTGCACAAAAGAAAGTTAAAATCTGAATAAGAAAAAGAAATTAGAAGGATACGGATTATTCAGACTCCTCTGAACTGATACAGCCAAGAATTTGGAAGATTTTCTTTAATCGCTTGTTCATTGATGACTGATTCTTATTTACCTTCTTTATTTCTTCCTTTACCTCAATAAGTTCATTTGATATACATTCTTGCTCGTTGGAGAGCCTTTGCTGTTTTTTATAGATTGAGGTAACTGATGCATCATCATCAGAAGTTGATGGAGGTGCTCGTTGTGCTGCATGTACTGGTTGGACTGGAGGAGTTGCTGCCGGTGCAGAGGTTGTCGCTTGTTGTTGTTGTGCTCGTTGTCGGTGAGGAGGTAATATGGGCTCGTCTTGCTTTGTCGAGAGAGACTTTACAATTGTTGTTTCATTGATCGTTCCTAAACTGTGCATGTAGGAACTCGCATTTGTGTCAGCTTTAAATTTGCGAAGAATGCGCATGATGATCATTGGAAAAGGTAGTCTCTCTGAAGGGTGAGCATGTTCCACATAGCGAGCCATCCTCGCCCAGATGATGTAAGGGATGTTTAAGTTTGCTCCCATTGCTGCTGTCGGGTTTCCAAGAAGATAAAGGAATAACATCCTATCCCATTGAAGAACCTTCGTGTTCATATTTGGAAGGACGTTATAGCAGACAATGAAGTTTAAGTAGCGATACTCAGGTCGTAGCTCTTTTGAAAAGACTGAGTTTCCTGCTGACGGAGTATCGGGCAGACAGATGCCATCAACTACCACTCTCCAGGAGTTGGTGTTGAAAATTTGATTCTTCAGATAATGAGTGCCATCGGCTCGGGCCTTCATCCCTAATACCTCTCCAATCAGTTGAGGGGTTACTTTAATCTTAACATTTTTGACCAATGTTTGAAAGTCTCGACGACCGCTCTCCTGATCAACGAGATAGCAAGCATTTTGATAGAACATCCTCACTGAGTGAAGACAATACCCAGTGGTCTCGGGGAAATAGCAAATGGGAGCAAGACCTGTCTGGTCATACAGAGTCCCAAATGCCGGAGATCTTTCCTTCAAGGCTTTGACATTAACATGCCTTTCGCCAATGCATTCCCTGTTTTCAAAGTCCTTTATCCTAGCAGATCTGATAAAGTCTTGTGGAGGTGCTTGGCTATCAACTGGTTGCTCAATGGAAATTCCTCGAGCACTCCCTCTTTTGCGAGCAACACTTTTTCTTCTTGTCTTCCCAGAAGTTTCTTCCATTGGAGCTTTGCCCTTTTCAGCAGCAGGAGGCAGAGCCTTCGATGTCTCCGCAGGCGCTTTTTCCCTTTGAAGCAGTGGGAACAGTTGTTGCTTCAACTTGAAGCTCATCCCAATCAATTGATTCCGTTTCAGATTCTGTATCGGAATCATCTTTAGTTTTCTTTGCTTTCTTAGCCCTCTTGGGCTTGACAGTGTCTCTCGTATGTACCATAGCAGCCAGAAGAAGAATGATCCAGGTGATCACCATTGCTATTGGTTTCTTGTGAAAAGAAATCCTGTGAGCAACATCTCAAGAACACGAAAAAAATTGTTAATTTTCAAAAATTAAAAAAATTGTACCCAAACAATCATT
Organism: Tillandsia leiboldiana; assembly: GCA_029204045.2. Taxonomy (NCBI): domain Eukaryota; kingdom Viridiplantae; phylum Streptophyta; class Magnoliopsida; order Poales; family Bromeliaceae; genus Tillandsia; species Tillandsia leiboldiana. Next base: position 2,383 of record JAQNDB010001130.1, read on the forward strand.
ATCGTGTAGAGAGACTAAGAATCAAATTAGTTTTGCAAAAAGAATTTTAAAAATAGATCAATCGCATGATTTTCGAAAATTCCCATTATATGCCCTAAAACCGAAATTTTTGAAATCGAAGGCCAAAAATCCGTTTATCTTGAGAATACCTAGCATATAATCAAAACTAATCTACCCAGAGTTCTTATTTCAAAAGAAATTTGATCAAAAACCATCCACAAACGAAATAGATACAAGAATTTCATCACGTTTTGAGGAAGAATATGAAAAACTGTGAAAAACCGAGATTTTGATCAATAAAACTTACTTGGAATCGCAGAACTTGAGTTTGAAAGCTTCCAAGATGAATGAATTCTAGAGAGAGAAGCTCTGGAAACTTTGGAACAAAAGATTGGAGTAAAAAATCAAAACCCTTTTGTTCTATATAAAACCCAAGCCGCGATCCGGATCAGTTCGTGATTACGATCCGGATTGGCTACCCGCAGAGAAAATCTGCGTTCGGGATCCGGATCGGCAGGTCCAATCCGGATCGGCTGCCCGCAAGAAGAATATCTGCGTTCGGGATCCGGATCGGCAGGTCCAGTCCGGATCGGCTCCAACTTTTTCTTTAGAAAATTTCAGAGAAATTCTAGAAAAACAGAAAAAGATTGTAAGCACTTTTGTGTATCAACTTTAAATGAAAATCATCGTTTCATACAACAAGAAATAGATTATACCAAATCTATCAATAACATCCAACAAATGAAACGAAAATTTATAAAAATTAAATCCCTTAAAGTTGAACAACTTCAATTACATCTAACTTGATCTTATGAGTAATGCCTTTATCAAATCATCAATTCGGTAAAGAAAATGAAATACAAAGATCAATAGATGTCTAACATCCCAGATAAGTTAGATAATATATCTAGTCAATTTATTGAGGAGAGTGGCTCTTTGAGCATCTTTCATTAAAATTCCCACCTTATACCAACCTTGAAATTTTGACAGAGTCAAGTATTTCAACATGCATTTTATTTAATCAAACTTGAAAAACCTTGCTTGGTATACATGTGGTAGCTGCACACAGTACTCGGACGACCGAGGTGGTAGCTCTTTCCTCCATGTGGTGGTAGTTTCCACACTCCTCATTGGGATGTAACTCTTCCCACATCTTTTGAGCATAATACTTTTTCTTTGACTCCCCCTCAATTGGCTATCAATTATTTAAGATATAAAGTATTTAGCCAAATATTGATCTCGATTTCATACTCGACTAAACAGTCAAATAAGATAAAAACTATACCAAGAGATCATCGAGAGAGAAATTGAGTTTGATCAAAACAAAGATGAGTTAATTGACATAAATGATCATTGCATCAAATGAAATATTATGATATCTAAGGCATAATAGATTTCTAAATATATAAAAGGATGCAGTTAAAGTCAATCAAAAACTAATGCTCAATTAATGTTCTATGTCTAAGCATAGATAATGAACAAAAATACAAAAACAAAACCTAACCTAAACAAAAGTTTCAAAAAGAGGTTATTTCAAGGAAAGCATTCCAATTGCTTTACGCAAATGAATAAAACGTTTTTGATCCAAAGGTTTTGTTAACAAGTCAGCTAATTGATCTTCAGTTGAAATGTAGGAAATTTGAAGAATATTTGATTCAACTAGCTCTCTAAGAAAATGATATCTAAGTTCAATGTGTTTTGTTCTAGAGTGCAACACAGGGTTTTTTGAAATATTTATAGCACTAGTGTTGTCACATAAAACAGTTACCGAAGTTGCTGAAATCCGGAAGTCGCTCAACACGCTTTTCATCCAAATGAGTTGAGTTGAACAACTACCCGCTGAGATGTATTCCGCTTCGGCAGTCGAGAGTGCAATGCAGTTTTGCTTTTTACTATGCCATGCAACAAGACAATGGCCAAGATAAAAACATGCACCACTCGTACTTTTCCGATCATCCACAGATCCTGCCCAATCGGCATCTGAGTATCCAATAATATCTAGACTTGTTCCCATAGGATACCAAATTCCGAAATTAATGGTTCCTATGATGTACCGGATGATCCGTTTCACCGCTTTCAGGTGAACCTCCTTCGGTGCTGATTGATATCTCGCGCAAATCCCAACACTAAAGGATATATCCGGGCGACTAGCTGTGAGGTAAAGTAGACTTCCAATCATGCTGCGATAAAGTTTCTCATCTACATTCTCACTAAGAGATTCACTTCCTAATCCCTTATTGCTAGTTCCCATAGGAGTAGGAAAATCTTTAGAATCTTCTAATCCGAATTTCTTTACCAACTCCTTTGCATACTTGGATTGACACAGATGGATGCCTTCACCATTTTGTTTCACTTGCAATCCAAGAAAGTATGTCAGTTCCCCCATCATAGACATCTCAAATTCGCTCTCCATGGTTTCTGCGAATTTAGAAGCATCATTATCCTTTGTTGCTCCAAACACAATGTCATCGACATAGATTTGTGCAACAATGAAGTTATTTTGATAATGCTTCACAAAGAGAGTCCGATCTGCTCCCCCTCGAGTATAGCCCTTCTCCAAAAGGTGCTTTGTCAACCTTTCGTACCACGCTCACGGTGCTTGTTTTAAACCGTAAAGAGCCTTTTTCAAACGAAAAACATGATTAGGTAGTTTACAGTCTACAAAACCTTTCGGTTGAGCCACATAAACTTCCTCATTTAAAAACCCATTTAAAAACGCGCTCTTAACGTCCATTTGAAAGAGTTTTATTTTAAAGTGACAAGCAATAGCGAATAAGATACGAATGGACTCGAGTCTAGCTACAGGGGCGAACGTTTCATCAAAGTCTATACCTTCTACTTGAGAGTAGCCTTGAGCAACTAAACGTGCTTTGTTCCTGATGATGGTACCATCCTCATTTTTCTTGTTCTTGAAAATCCATTTAGTACCGATCACATTGTGTTGCTTCGGAGGCGTCGTTAATTCCCAAACTTTGTTGCGTTCAAACTGATGGAGCTCTTCCTGCATTGCTTCAATCCAGTAATCATCCTGAAGAGCTTCATCGACATTCTTTGGTTCGATCATGGAAACGTAACAGGCGAATCCACAAACCAACTGTCTCCGAGTTTTGACTCCTTCTTGTGGGTCTCCAATGATGTTTGATTCAGGATGATCCTTGGAGATGCGTAACGTTTGTTGTAATGGAGTACTCGGAGGTACATGAGATGATTCCTGCACATCAGATAAACTTGAAGAACCATTAGATGCATCATTAATATTGGAAGTATTATCATGAGAAGATGCACTTACAGGAGTATCATCAACAAGAGAGATATCAGGGGTAGATTTATCAGATGCAAAAGTGGAAAGCTTCATCTACTTTAACATTTATAGATTCTACGATCGTCTTAGATTCCAAGTTAAATACCCGATATGCTCTACTATTTGTAGAATACCCCAAGAAAATCCCTTCGTCACTTCGAGAGTCAAACTTTCCAAGATTTTTACGGTCACGTAAAATGTAACACCGACTCCCGAAGATGCGAAAATATTTGATGTTGGGTTTTCTACCACACCATAGTTCATATGGTGTATTTAACGTTCCCGGGCGCAAATAAACTCGATTAATAACATAGATTGCAGTGTTCACAGCTTCAGCCCAAAAATGTAGCGGTAAATTCCGGCTGTGAAGCATAACACGTGCCATCTCTTGAACAAACCTGTTTTTGCGCTCGACAACACCATTCTGTTGAGGTGTATAGGGTGCTGAGAATTCATGCTTAATGCCGTTGGAAGTGCAAAAATCAATGAATTTAGAATTTATGAATTCTCCACCTCTATCACTTCTAACACGAATGATCTTTTCATTTTTTTCAATCATAATACGAAGGCAAATCTCGTGAAAAGAATCAAAAGTATCAGCTCTCTCTTTTAAAAATGCTACCCAAGAATACCGAGAGAAATCATCAACCAATAAGAAAATATACCATTTACCTCCCAAGGATGGTTGACGTGTCGGCCCCATAAGATCCATATGCAATAATTCCAAGGGCCGTTTGGTACCGACGTGATTCAAGTATGAAAGAAGAATTCACCTTTGCGTACCCAAACCTTTCGAGTTTTGGTGTACGTCGGAAATGAGTGTGAGGTTGATACCTTTGGTGAAAGCGTCTTGTTTGATCCGTCGCTTTTCCTTGACGTCGTCGTCTTGTTTGATGAACTACCGAGGCTCTTTTCCTTCAAAGAATTTGCATTTGATTTCCGAGGAATCACCTTTTTGGTAGTCGTTGCAAGAAGTGCTTGAGTTGACCGTTTGGCTCCCATCTTGCAATTTCTCCTTATGTGCCCTGCAAAATTACAACGAAAACATACCTTAGTGCTTGACGATTGCGAGGAGGGTGAAGTAGGCTTGTTGTCGTTGCTTGTCGTGAATTCCGGTGTCGGAGGAGGAGATACCGACTGAGGCACAAAAACTGTCCCAACCGAACTAAAATTGTCTTCAGTTCGATTGTATCCGAGGCCGAACTTGTTTGATTGACCAAGACCAAGAAGCTTATCCAACTTACTCCTTCCTGATGAAAATCGCTGTAAGTCATCCTTGAGTTGGAGAATGGTCTCTGTCATTTCCAATTTTTCCTGTCGAGCCTCGCCGTTGAGCTTCAAGAAGTAATTTTCTTTGTTCACCATATCTATATAATTCTTCTCGAGTTGCTCATTGGACTCTTGAAGGGAAACATTTGCTTTTATCAGATTATCCCTTTCCACTTCAAGATCGGTCGAGAGAGAAGTTACCCCTTTTACTTCTTCTTCGAGATCCTGCAATCTCCCTCTCAACCCCTTGTTTTGCTTAGCCAGTTTCTTTGAATCCTTTAAAAGTCTGTGGTAGGCTAGAGCAAAATCTTCACCTTCTGAATCATCCGATTCATTGTCCGTTGCATTCTTTTCAACAGTGGAGTTGGACAATGACTCGGATGTACTTGCCATTAAGCACATGAAGGGTGAAGATGTGGACGCGTGGAACGCTGTTGCGTTGTCTTCTTCATCACTTGACGATGACTCATTTGACGATGAGGTGTCATCCCAAGTGACGGCTTGCATCGCCTTCTTCTTGGACAGATTCTTATTTGGACATTCCGTTGAGATATGGCCGTATCCTCGGCACTTGAAGCATTGGACTTGTCCTTCTGTGCTTTTCTTATCCTTAGAAAAACCCTCTTGCTTTCTTGACTTGTAACTTGAAGAACCCTTGCCTTTCTTCCACTTTCCGAAGGATGGAGTTTTGCTTGAATTACCCCTTCGAAAATTTTGGCGAAACTTCCTTGTCAAGAGAGCGAGCTGCTTCTCAAAGTCCTCCATAGATAGGTTCTCGTCATCGCCTGAGGAGGATGAATCCGCGTCTTCTTCTTTTGTTGTTTTCAAAGCATAACCTGAAGACTTAGAAGAGGATGCCTTTCCCGAAGAATAGTTAGTAGGAAATGTCATTTCATAAGTTTGTAAAGAACCAACTAATTCTTCTACACGGATTTCGTCCGGGTGTTTTATAGTTTCAATGGCTGTGACCTTGGAACGAAATCTTTCAGGAAGAGTTCTTAATATTTTTCTTACAATTTTAAATTCTGGAATCTTCTCTCCCAAGTTAGCACATGAGTTTACGATGTCTTGCAATCGTGTGTAATAGTCTGTGAACGATTCATTTTCTGCCATGAAAATAGAGTCAAACTTGCTCGTAAGCATTTGCAGTTTCTGAATCTTCACAAGGTAAGTTCCCTTATGCGTAACTTGAAGAACATCCTAGATTTCTTTCGCAGTCTCACATGCCAAGACGCGAGAGAACTCTGTTTGTGATAAGGCATAGCATTAATTCCCTTGCCACTGTAAGAAGATATATCAATCTCTTTCTTGGTCCATTTCGACCTAGGTTTGATGGTGCGAACATCACCAATAAATTCAGTTGGATTAGACCATCCTAATTCAATTGATTGCCATACCCGTTCGTCGATGGAAATTAAAAAGGCTTTCATCCGTACTTTTCAGTACGCATAATTTGTTCCATCGAAGAACGGAGGTCTGTTGATGTTTCCACCTTCAACCATTGTTTACAACCCTATTCCCGCTCTGATACCACTTGTTGGGTTATGTAGAATTGGATCTAAATAGGGGAAAAAATACCTAGAGGGGGGTGAATAGGTGTAAACAATAAACACTCAAAAATCGTTGCGATATAAAACCCAATGCGGAAAAATAAATAACACGCAGAGATTTTTACGTGGAAAACTCCAAACCGGAGTAAAAAACCACGGCACCGATAACACGGTGAAATCCACTAGAATTAAACACGTACAAGTTGATATACCATACTCACAGACGACTCAACCTTTTCCATACGCTCCTAGTTGATCTTCTCCGCTCGCTCCACGACGCTTCTCGAATCCACGATGTGCGTCCAACGCCGAATCCACGGCGTCCAACGTCGAGTCCACGACGTCCGACCGAATCCACGGTCTTCACCCAGTAGCACGCTTCGAATCCACGAACGTACCTCGCTCCGAATCCACGAGAGCGGTAGCACCTTGAATCCACAAGGCCACGCGAGTCCACGCGCCAATTTTGGGGTAAATCGTTGTTTTTTGGGTGGTGATGATCCGCCGAATACTAAGATTAGAAATAGATCGGAAATACCATCTAAGTATTCATTGATTTGATTCTACTCAAAATGTGAGTATGAAAACCTAGAATCAAATCAATCAATATAGATGAAGAAACATAAGATAGAATCTATGATTTCCTTTCTTCTCTATATGTGGATCTTAGGCCGTATAAAAGATGACGGCTTTTAGGTTTAGCGGCTTCTTTTTGGATTTTGGCCTAGAAAAAGAATCATAGGGTCTATTTATAGGTTAGAAACCCTTGGAAAAAGATAAGGATCAAAAACTATCCTTTTCTGGAATTTTTCATGAAGACGATCCGGATCGGAGATCGGCGATCCGGATTGCAGTAGCGAGAAAAACAGATTCTAGAAAAACGAAGGTTCGGGATCCGGATCGAAGTGCTTGATCCGGATCGTTCATACAGTTCACCAAACATCAACGTTCGGGATCCGGATTGCAAAGCCTGATCCGGATCGCTCAAATAAAATGGTAAACCCAGTGTTCGGGATCCGGATCAAGGGAAGCTACGATCCGGATTGAACTGATGTATGAACGAACCACCTTCGGGATCCGGATTGCAAAGCCTGATTCGGATCCTGAACATGTCCCATGTCCAATTTTTGATAATTATGCAATTACAAGTTCATCCAAGTGTTTCTACACTATAAGAAGTATTCGGATCACCAAAGATATTAAGTTCAACATACCTGATCCTTTTGAATTCTTCTTTCTTGAGATTGAGTTATATGATCCAACCTTCTTTACCTTCAATCTTCAAGACTTAACCGAATTCACGAAATACGCCAACTTAAATTCCGTAAAACGGTGTTCACAGCTTCAGCCCAAAAATATAACGGTAAATTCCGGCTATGAAGCATAACACGTGCCATCTCTTGAACAACCCTGTTTTTTGCGCTCGACAACACCATTCTGCTGAGGTGTATAGGGTGCTGAGAATTCATGTTTTATCCCATTGGAAGTGCAAAAATCAATGAATTTAGAATTAATGAATTCTCCACCTCTATCACTTCAAATACGAACGATCTTTTCATTTCTTTGATTCATAATACGATGACAAACCTCATGAAAAGAGTCGAAAGTATCCGCTTTCTCTTTTAGAAAAGTTACCCATGAATACCTAGAGAAATCATCAACCAAAAGGAAAATATACCATTTACCTCCCAAAGATGGTTGACGAGTTGGCCCCATTAAATCCATATGCAGTAATTCCAAGGGCCGGTTGGTACCAACGTGGTTCAAGTTCTTGTGTGCAGCCCTTGATTGCTTTCCCTTAAGACAACCACCACACACAATATTTTATTTGAATAAAAGTTTAGGAACCCCCTTAACCACGTCCTTATTTGAAATCCTTGCTAGTTCTTTAAAATTTATGTGACCTAGCCTTTCATGCCAAAGAGTTTCATTATCCAAAGAAACTAGGTTACATTTTTCAGAAACTTTGTTTGAAACAACATAGCAATTATTTTCCGATCTAACCCCCTTTAAAAAGAATACCTGGTCCTTATCAGTTACAACACATTCTACAGAAGAAAAATTAACTGAGAACCCATTGTCACAAAGTTGACTTATACTGATGAGGTTAGTCTTAAGGCCTTCTACAAATAAAACATTGTTTAGAACCGGGCCATCTGGAATAGCGATAGTTCCTTTTCCAACAATTTTGGAAGAACGACCGTCTCCGAAAACAACATGTCCTCCGGAGATTTTCTCTAAAGTTTGAAAACTGTTTTTGTCACCGGTCATGTGACGAGAACAACCACTATCCAAATACCAAGACGAGTTGTCTTAAGCACGTAAGGAAGTATGAACAACAAGACAAGGGAAGATTTCACCTTTGCGTACCCAATCCTTTTGAATTTTGGAGTACGTCGGAAATGATTGTGAAGTTGATACCTTTGGTGAAAGCGTCTTGATTGATCCATCGCTTTTCCTTGACGTCGTCGTCTTGTTTGATGTACTACCAATGTTCTTTCCTTTTGAAAGATCCTTCTTTGATTTGCGGGAAATGAACCCATTGGTAGTAGTTGCAAGATGTGCTTGATTTGATCTTAGCGCTCCATTCTTGCGATTCCTTCTTATCTGCCCTGCAAAACCACAACGAAAACATACCTTAGTGCTTGACGATCCCAAAGAGGGTGAAGTAGGTTTATTGTCGCTGTTTGTCGTCAATTCTGGTGTCGGAGGAGGAGATACCGACTGGGGCACAAAGACTATCCCAACCGAACTAAAATTGTCTTCAGTTCGATTGTATCCGAGGCCGAATTTGTTTGTTTGACCAAGACCAAGCATCTTATCCAACTTACTCCTTCCAGAAGAAAATTGCTTTAAATCATCCTTGAGTTGGAAAATGGTCTCCGTCATTTCCATTTTTTCCTATCGAGCCTCGCCTTAGAGCTTCAAGAAGTAATTCGCTTTGTTCACCATATCTACATAATTCTTCTCGAAATGCTCATCGGACTCTTGAAGGGAAACATTTACTTTGATCAGACTATCCCTTTCCACTTCAAGAGCGTTTGAGAGAGAAGTTGCCGTTTTTGCTTCTTCTTCGAGATCCTGCAATCTCCCTCTCAAACTCTTGTTTTGCTTTGCCAGTTTCTTTGAATCCCTCAAAAGCTTATGGTAGGCAAGAGCAAAATCTTCATCTTCAGAGTTACTCGATTCGTCGTCCGTTGCAGTTTTTTCAACCTGGGAGAAGTTGGACAATGAATTGGATGTACTTGCCATTAAGCATATGAAGGGTGAAGATGTGGACGCGTGGAATGCCATTGCGTTGATCTCTTCATCACTTGAAGATGACTCATTTGTCGTTGAGGTGTCATCCCAAGTGACGGCTTGCATCGCCTTCTTCTTGGACGGATTCTTATTTGGACACTCCGTTGAGATATGGCCGTATCCTCGGCACTTGAAGCATTGGACTTGTCCTTCTGAGCTTTTCTTACCCTTTGAAAAACTTTCTTGCTTTCTTGACTTTTGGCTTGAAAAACCTTTGCCTTTCTTCCACTTTCCGGTGGATGAAGTTTTACTTGAATTACCCCTTCGAAAGTTTCGGCGAAAATTTCTTGTCAAGAGAGCAAGCTGCTTCTCAAAGTCCTCCATAGATAGGTTCTCGTTATCGCCTGAGGAGGATGAATCCGCGTCTTCTTCTTTTGTAGTTTTCAACGCAAAACCTGAAGACTTAGAAGTAGATGCTTTTCTAGAAGAATAGTTAGTAGGAAATGTCATTTCATATGTTTGTAATGAACCAACTAATTCTTCTACACGGATTTCGTCCGGGTGTTTAATAGTTTCAATGGCCGTAACCTTGGAACGAAATCTTTCAGGAAGAGTTCTTAAGATCTTTCTTACAATTTTAAATTCTGGAATCTTCTCTCCCAAGTTAGCACATGTGTTTACGATGTCTTGCAATCGTGTATAGTAGTCTGTGAATGATTCATTTTCTGCCATGAAAATAGAGTCAAATCTGCTCGTAAGCATTTGCAGCTTTTGAATCTTCACAAGGTTAGTTCCCTCATGTGTAACTTGAAGAACATCCCAGATTTCTTTCGCAGTCTCACATGCTGAGATGCGAGAGAATTCAGTTTGAGAAAAGGCATTAAATAAAGCATTAATTCCTTTGCCAATGTAAGAAGATAAGTCTATCTCTTCCTTGGTCCATTTCGACCTAGGTTTGATGGTGTGAACATCAACAATAACTTCAGTTGGATTTGACCATCCTAACTCGATAGATTGCCACACCCGTTCGTCGATGGAAATAAGAAAGGCTTTCATCCGCACTTTCCAGTACGCATAATTTGTTCCATCGAAGAACGGAGGTTTGTTGATGTTTCCACCTTCAGCCATTGTTTACAACCCTATTCCCTCTCTGATACCACTTGTCGGGTTATGTATAATATGGATCTAAATAGGGAAAAAAACACCTAGAGGGGGGTGAATAGGTGTAAACGTTTAAACACTCAAAAATCGTTGCGCAATAAAACCCAATGCGGAAATAAAAAATAACTCGCATGATTTTTACGTGGAAAACTCCAAACCGGAGTAAAAAACCACGGGACCGATAACACGGTGAAATCCACTAGAATTATAACACGTACAAAGGTGATATACCGTACTCACAGACGACTCAACCTTTTTCCATACGCTCCTAGGTGATCTTCTCCGCTCGCTCCGCAACGCTTCTCGAATCCACGATCTGCGTCCAACGCCGAATCCACGACGTCTGACCAAATCCACGGTCTTCACCCAGTAGCACGTCTCGAATCCACGAACGTACCTCGCTCCGAATCCACGAAAGCGGTAGCACCTTGAATCCACAAGGCCACGCGAGTCCACGCGCCGATTTTGGGGAAATCGTTGTTTTTTGGGTGGTGATGATCCGCCGAATACTTAGATTAGAACTAGATCGGAAATACCATCTAAGTATTCATTGATTTGATTCTACTCAAAATCTGAGTATGAAAACCTAGAATCAAATCAATCAATATAGATGAAGAAACATAGGATTAAGTCTATTGATTTCCTTTCTTCTCTATAGGTGGATTCTTCTTTTTATGGCCGTATTTTGATTTATTCTGCTTACCCTAGAAAATGAATCATAGGGTCTATTTATAGGTTAGAAACTGTTGGAAGAGGATAAGAATCAAAAACTAACCTTTTTTGGAATTTTACAGGACGACGATCCGGATCGGATTTACGGCGATCCGGATTGTCGTAACGAAACAGACAATTTCCAGAAAAACAAAGGTTCGGGATCCGGATTGAAATGCCTGATCCGGACTGTTCATACATTTCAGCAAAAACCAATGTTCGGGATCCGGATCAGAAATGGCTTGGATCCGGATTGGATTTGCGTATGAATCAACACCCTTCGGGATCCGGACTGCCGTGTCTGATCCGGATCCTGAACATGTCCCATGTCCAGTTTTTGATTTTTATGCAATTTAAAAAATCATTCAAGTGTTTCTACACTATAAGAAGTATTCGGATCACCAAAAATAATTAGTTAAACATACCTGATCCTTTTGAATTCTTCTTTCTTGAGATTGAGTTATATGATCCAAACTTCTTCATCTTCAATCTTCAAGACTTAATACTTTCACGAAATGCGCCAAAACAAATTCCTTAACAACCCAACAATTGGTATCAGAGCGGGAATAGGGTTGCAAACAATTATTGAAGGTGGAAACATCAACAGACCCCCGTTCTTCGATGGAACAAACTATGCCTACTGGAAAGTACGGATGAAAGCCTTTTTAATTTCCATCGACGAACGGGTGTGGCAATCTATCGAGTTAGGATGGTCAAATCCAACTGAAGTTATTGTTGAGTTCACACCATCAAACCTAGGTCGAAATGGACCAAGGAAAAGATTGACTCATCTTCTTACAATGGCAAAGGAATTAACGCCTTATTTAATGCTTTGTCGCAAACTGAGTTCTCTCGCGTCTCGGCAAGTGAGACTGCGAAAGAAATCTGGGATGTTCTACAAGTTACACATGAGGGAACAAACCTTGTGAAGATTCAAAAACTGCAAATGCTTACGAGCAAGTTTGACTCTATTTTCATGGCAGAAAATGAATCGTTCACAGATTACTATACGCGATTGCAAGACATCGTGAATACATGTGCTAACTTGGGAGAGAAAATTCCAGAATTTAAAATTGTAAGAAAGATTTTAAGGACTCTTCCTGAAAGATTTCGTTCCAAGGTTACGACCATTGAAACTATTAAACACCCGGACGAAATCCGTGTAGAAGAATTAGTTGGTGCACTTCAAACATATGAAATGACATTTCCTACTAACTATTCTTCTGGAAAAGCATCCTCTTCTAAGTCTTCAGGTTTTGCGTTGAAAACAACAAAAGAAGAAGACGCAGATTCATCCTCCTCAGACGATGACGAGAACCTATCTATGGAGGACTTTGAGAAGCAACTTGCTCTCTTGACAAGAAAATTTCGCCGAAACTTTCGAAGGGGTAATTCAAGTAAAACTTCATCCTTCGTAAAGTCGAAGAAAGGCAAAGGTTTTTCAAGCCACAAGTCAAGAAAGCAAGAGAGTTTTTCAAAGGATAAGAAAAGCTCAGAGGGACAAGTCCAATGCTTCAAGTGCCGAGGGTACGGCCATATCTCAACGGAGTGTCCCAATAAGAATTCGTCAAAGAAGAAAGCGATGAAAGCCGTCGCTTGGGATGACACCTGTCACGCCCCGGGGTCGAAACTGCGACACGGGCTCGCTAACAGATCCGCCATCTGTACGGAAACTGCCGTACAGACGAAGCGTCTAACCTGCAAAAGATAGAACTACAGCTACACAGATATCAGAGCGGATAAGAAAGCTGTAATATAAAATCTCACTACTATAAGCTGAAAAGGAATACAAACTCCATCTCCCGAAAACAAGGTGATACAAAAGAAATTCACCTATACATCATCTACAAATCCAAAAGGGAGATAGCTAAACTAGAAAAGTAGCAATACATGATCAGCTCCCATAGTCCGGGATGGTACATCTACCTCACTCTAAAGTAACAATGCTGGTAGGGAACTATCTCGTGACTCCCTGTCCTCGGTCCGTCAAGCCAGCTCGGGCAGGAACGGAAGAAAAAGCCTCAGCAACCTGTCACCGACAGAGGGTGTGAGAACTACATCCTGCAGTAGTTCTCAGTGGGTACCGTCTCCAAGAACCACGGTCTGCCCACTAAGTCTACTAGAGGCATAAGATAACAGAAAAGACTGCAATAATGAAAAGTAAGCTGGAAAGTATCTACAGCTATCATGCCTCTATCTACTATGCTCAAAGGAAAAGAACAGAGACGATGGTATGCATCCACTCACTACTGACAATATGTCATGTGATGACCTGGATTTCTGCAGAGCTGTGGTGGAGTTATTGGTGGCTTCTGGGAGCCTGTTTTGTGTGTTGGAGGTGTGTGTGCACAAATTGGACATAAGTGTTGAACTTCGGGCTTAAATAGATCACGTGGGTGATCGGTGGACTCCGTCGGATCTTTAGAAGTGGTCTCGCGCGAAATGGATGTTAAAATTGGGCTCAGCGCGAAGTTTGGACAAAAGAACATTTTTTCGGGTGCATTCGGCAAATTTTAGAGGCGGAATTTGGCAAATCGGACATCAAATTCGGATTCAGCGCGCGAAAACGGTTAAAATGGACTACCTATTCGACAGTTTGCGCAACCGGTTACTGTTCATGCCGGAACAGTGATTCCGGCCGCCGGCGGCGAGCGGCGGCGGCGGATGGGCTCGGGCAGGCGGCGGAGCGGCCGCGGGCAGCGGGCGGGCGAGGGCAGCGGGCGGGCGCGGGCAGCGCGCGGGCAGGCGCGCGGGTGCGCGGGCAGGTGCGCGGTCCACGGGCCGGTGTGCGCCGGAGGCGGGACACGTGGCATCGCGAGGTTGGGTCGGTTCAGTGGACGCGGTTCACGGAGTGGTGCGGCCGGTGCATGGACCAGGGTGGCCACGTGGCGGCCTGGGATTGGATGGTCTTCGTGCACGCGGTGCACGCTGAGCCGCGGGTCTACGGCCGTACGCACGTGGGCGCGGGCGCGGCGGCGGCGGGGGCGGGCGTCCGACCGCCGTGTCGGGCGGGGCGGCGCACGTGCGCCACGTGGCGCCGCACCATTGGCGGGCGCCACCCACGCCGCCGGTGATTGCGGGGACACGTGGGAGCGCGCGGTTGGTCGGCCTCGCTGTCCCCTGTTCGGTGGACGCGCGTCGCACCGCGGGCCGTGTCGGACGGGCGGTGGCGTGCGGCCGGATCGGGTGCGCGAGCAGGCTTGGGCCGGGCCGCACTGTGCGCGCCCGAAAACGGCTGGGCCGGGCCACACTGTGCGCGCCCGAATTGGGCCGGGCCGCACTGTTTGCGCCCGGAACCGGGGACATATTGGGAATTATCCCAATTGTTCTAATGGGCCTATGTAAAGGCCTCCCCTCCCTTCTTTTTCTCTGTTTTCCGAGAGATAGAGAGAGAACCAGAGAGAGGCCATTGAAGAGAAGTTGTTCCTCACTAATTTTTCTACCTCGTAGTGCGTTCCCATATTTTCTGGAAGTTCGACAGCGGCGATCTGGATTTTACAGTGTGCCTCAGTTTTTCCCCATTTTCGGCCCGTTATCGTCGCATTTCAGTCCGAGGAGTCCCGTGCGCAGTACAGGAGTCCTTTTTCGACGATTTCTTCACCGGTTTGTTCCTGAGAGGTAGGGCTTCGTTTTCCGTGTTGATGGTTTCTCTGGATTCCGATTCCTTGGCACGATTCCCGAGGTGTTTTGACCCCTCTTTTGCTGTTTGGGTTTTTGGACAGCGACAACTTCGATGAATTGTTTCTTGGTGTAGGAATATCAGATCGAGGCGATTCAAGAGTCGATTTTGGGCTACTTTTTGCGAGGAACGTAACCGTAATTTTTCTGGGATTTTTGAAGCTTAGGACAGAGGTGAAATTCCTCGTTTTGCGTGCTAATTATAAAAATAGCAAAATCTGTTTTGAGACTTGTAGTTTTTACACTGTGTACACTTATGTGATGTTGTAGGATACTGTTTCAGCTGACGGTGTGCTTAGAGGACAGCGGGTATTTTCTTGGTTTGTGGTGCATGCTTTTCGAGGTGGGTGGTTGTTGCATACCTCTACTTTTGACTTGCTCACTAAGTTTATTAGAGAAGCCCTTTATTGGACATATTGGTTGTTTACCATGCATGATTAAATGAGATAAACGTGAGCCTATCATTGTGACTAATATTGTAGACTTAGCATGTTGGAGATATTTTAAGAGTGATAATTAACATGCCATGTTAACACATAGATTTTATGAAAGTGGGTTAAACGGATTAATTATTGGGATATGATGACATATCTATGTGCGGGTACCACTTTGGTGATTTATGACGGATCAGGGATTATATACATGTGTAGTTAGCTGATGTTTTTAGCATGATGGTTATATCTATGCGGATTGATTATTCGATACACATGTGGAACTGTTATTTGATTCACTTTCTTTCATCTTGTCTGAGGACATTTGCATGCTTGTATGGACATCTAGATAGGCCACTATTTATTGCTACACTATCATATTGGGATTTGACTTAGGAGAAACCATGATTGTTTCCTTTCTCCTTCTCTTTTAGACTTTTGAGTCTTGTTGCTCGGGTTCGAGCAGGGGTTCGGGATATTGTAGTTGAGGCCATTGAGTCTGGGACGGGTTAGACTCGATTATGGATTGGTGGGGGGATTGTGGCAACCGCGGACAGTAGGCGGTTGACCGAATATTGATTATTTACCAGATGGTGGATTGTGGGGAATTGTGGTAACCGCGGAGATTAGGCGGTTGACCATATATTGGTTATTTTATCAGATTTGGACTTATGGGGTATTGCGGCGACCGCGGACATTGGACGGTCGACCGGATGTTTATCTTTGCATCAGATTGGGGGATCGGGGTTTTATTAGTGGAGGGATTTGTTCCACTTGAGCATAGTCGTGATTCAGTCCTACTTTTGATTCTTATCTTACCGGCGCGGTTATTGCCCGGTGGTGCTTTACTCGTGTGGGTCGCTCCCCTCGAGTTCCCCTCTAGAGGCTGGGGTCAGACAGTTATGGACAGTTTTGCTATCACATCGGCGCGGCTATACTTGCCCGATGATGAGAGCGGCAGTAGGTGGTACCAGCTTTTACTGATGGCTAGATTGGGTTTATTTGGACAGATACTATTTCTGATGCATACACACAGTCATACCCTTTGACATTACATTTAGAGGCATAGTAGTGGTTGTCTTCCTTCTTAGCAGTTTCATTACTTACCACTCTTCCTTCCCTTTTTGCCTCTGGTAGACCTAGTGGGTACGTCAGAGTTTGAGGCTGTACCCACTAGGGGGAGGCTACTGGTTTACTAGTAGTTCTCACCCCCCATTCTTCATTTTCTTTTTCTTCTCCTTTGTTTTGCAGAGCCTTCTGCGGGTGCTGCTGGACGTATAGCGGCAGCTCGAGGAGAGAGGACGGTTGAGTAGCTAGACAGTGGGCCTGACAGTGAGTTAGCTAGACTTGTACCTTTTATGTATCTTATCTCAGACGGTTGTACTTTTACTTTTGGGGTCTGGCTTTAGCCAGCTGGTTGTATATTTGTGGTGAGCTGGGAGAGGGACTTGTACCTTATTTTACAGTCATTTTGTATTTTTACTTCCAGTTCGGTCTGAGATGTAGTATTTTCAGTTCAGCTCTGTTTTTATTGCTCTATTATTGTATTTCTTATATCTGAGCAGGTTACCAGCGCTTCGTGTACGCGGAAATTCCGTGTGCACGGCGGATCTGTAGACGGGCCCGGGTTCTGGTTTACACCTGGGGCGTGACAGATTAGGTGGTATCAGAGCTTAGGGATAGGTCAGTTGGGACTTAGGAAACCCTAGGCTTTTGGCGAACCCTAGGATGATAGGGCGTGAGAGACGCGACATTTTGCGAAAGTCGGTGATTGAGTTATTTGACTCTTCCAGTGAGTGAAGAGGGATCGACATATCCTATTTCTGTGGGACAGTTATGTTGGCTTCAGACAACATAAAGTTACAGAAATAGGGGGATGTCCTTGACTTTCGCTAGATTGGGTCGTGTGTGGTTGTGTGGCTGACTTGTGGTTTCTTGTGGTAACAGATGCCTCCCCGATGTCGGATTCCTACCCGGAGTGCCCCTACACCCCCTGTTGAGCTAGGGCAGGCTGGACTTTCAGAGATTGATGAGTTGAGGGCCTTGGTGGCCCAATTGGCTGAGAACAACCGCCGGCAGGAGCAGCGGATTGAGCAGCTACTGGCGCAGAGAGAGGCGCCGCCACCGACAGTTTTGGAGACCCCGGCACCACCTGTGGTACCACTTGTGACGACGGCGCCATCATCGAGTAGCGGGGCTCGGGGAGTGGCCCAGCCTTTGACCCCGGCTGAGGAGCAGGATATCGCCGACAAACTTGTCAAGTTTTGTC
This sequence comes from Tillandsia leiboldiana, assembly GCA_029204045.2. Taxonomy (NCBI): domain Eukaryota; kingdom Viridiplantae; phylum Streptophyta; class Magnoliopsida; order Poales; family Bromeliaceae; genus Tillandsia; species Tillandsia leiboldiana. The sequence continues at coordinate 19,993 of JAQNDB010001130.1, forward strand.
AGCGCGGACCGCCTAGGTTCTCGGGATGGGACATGCAGCCGTGGGAGGTTGGGACGTGGTTATCAGCGATGGAGAAGATTTTCAGTGATTTCTTCGTCGACCCGAGGTACAGAGTTCATATGGCGGTACATTGCCTTGATGGAGATGCAAATCTTTGGTGGCAACGGGTGGAGCCACGGGAGTTTCAGATTTCTCGACAGTTACCCTGGTCCGAGTTTCGGCGGATGGTATCGGATACCTACTTTTCGACCAGCGTGAAGAGGAAACTGGAGGATGATTTGAAGAACCTCCAGCAGGGTGATCGGCTGGTTCAGGCTTACCACCAGGAGTTCATGCAGTTGCTTAACTGCGTGCCTTTTGTCGCCCGTGATGGCCCACATCAGGTCGAGTTATTCGAGGCAGGCCTCCGCAGTGAGATTTATACCCTAGTGCATGCACAGCGACTCCAGACCCTTGAGGAGGCCGTCGAGCATGCCCAATGGGTGGAGAGAGGCGGCACGGTGGTGGCAAGGCGAGGCGGGATGGTCGCACAGAGTTTCGTGAGGAAACGACTAGTACCCGAGGATGAGGGACAGACTAGTTCGTGGAGACCGCCGCAGCCTCAGTTATCTAGCCGTGGGCGTGCGGAGCAGCGAGAGCCTAGTGGATCCCCGAGGCCATCGCGGCAGCAGCAGGGATCGCAGCAGCAGATACAGAGCCAGCAGTCGGCAGGACAGCCACGGCTTCGCGACAGAGACAGATGTATTTTCTGTGGAGGATCTCACTTGTCGCACACCTGCGATCAGAGGTGGGGTCGTTGTTATAAATGTGGACAGTCGGGTCACATTCGAGCTTCGTGCCCCCTTTCGACTTCAGCGGCACCCTCATCAGCATCGGCTCCTTTTCCGCCTCAGCAGCAGCTGTCAGCTCAGCGGTCTTATGCTCCAGCGAGCGGATCACCTTCTTTTTACCCTGCGGATCATCGGCCGCTGGCTCAGAGCGGTCGGGTCTACGCTGCTCAGGTGGAGGATTTTACAGCAGCCGACCTTGTGGTAACAGGTATTATTTTATTTATTGACTGGCATTAGGTTTTGCATTGTATTGCACTTGAGCATCCTAGTCATTTGTTAGGGGTGTATTCACTTCCTTGCATGGGTTAGGGGGTAGGACGGTTACCTAGTTTTCGGGAGGTTCATATTCTCGATCTTTGACACGTGGGGTTGCGTTGTTGGTCCTGCCCGGTGCAGTTGAGTCCTCGATAGTACCAGTAGACCTGATGGTCTAAACCTAGTTATGGGACTTGGTTTTAGTACTTAGGACGGTTTGGCCAGCTCGGTTTTCTTCTTTTCGCGGTGGTTGATTGTGCCGCGAGGACGGTCCTCCTGGGGAGGGGTTAGGCCAGGTGTAGATGGTGTGCCGTGGTTACTTGGGGGCTATCTTTGCCTCTTTTGTTTCGACTTCGCGTGCGGGACGAGTGTTCCGCCGTGGGTGCGCAGCCATTTTGGCTAGCATGGTTGTGAAATACCCCGGGAGCGCGGTGATACTCGGACTGAACTTTTATGCCTTTGGACTTGGTGGTTAGATTACCGGGGGCCTAGGTGGAGCGGATGTTTTGCCGGTACAGACTACTTGATAGCTCTAGCAATTAGCCCGCTGTACTCTTGTGGTGGTGGTACGGTTTCCTAGAGTGCTCGCCTTTATTTTGTTATAGTTATAGACCCGAGGATTGCATCGCGTCTCGAGAGAAGGTATTTGTCAGCCTTGGGAGCTTGAGTGGTGGATGATTGGATATTTACCCCCTCTATTTGGTTGAGATTCCGTGTTGAGGAACGACTTTAGTTTCGAGGACGAAACTTTCTTTTAGTGGGGGAGGATGTGATGACCTGGATTTCTGCAGAGCTGTGGTGGAGTTATTGGTGGCTTCTGGGAGCCTGTTTTGTGTGTTGGAGGTGTGTGTGCACAAATTGGACATAAGTGTTGAACTTCGGGCTTAAATAGATCACGTGGATGATCGGTGGACTCCGTCGGATCTTTAGAAGTGGTCTCGCGCGAAATGGATATTAAAATTGGGCTCAGCGCGAAGTTTGGACAAAAGAACGTTTTTCCGGGTGCATTCGGCAAATTTTAGAGGCGGAATTTGGCAAATCGGACATCAAATTCGGATTCAGCGCGCGAAAACGGTTAAAATGGACTACCTACTCGACATTTTGCGCAACCGGTTACTGTTCATGCCGGAACAGTGATTCCGGCCGCCGGATGGGCTCGGGCAGGCAGCGGCGGAGCGCGGCGGATGGGCTCGGGCAGGCGGCGGAGCGGCCGCGGGCAGCGCGCGGGTGCGGGCAGGCGTGCGGGTGCGCGGGCAGGTGCGCGGTCCACGGGCCGGTGTGCGCCGGAGGCGGGACACGTGGCATCGCGAGGTTGGGTCGGTTCAGTGGACGCGGTTCACGGAGTGGTGCGGCCGGTGCATGGACCAGGGTGGCCACGTGGCGGCCTGGGATTGGATGGTCTTCGTGCACGCGGTGCACGCTGAGCCGCGGGTCTGCGGCCGTACGCACGTGGGCGCGGGCGCGGCGGCGGCGGGGGCGGGCGACCGACCGCCGTGTCGGGCGGGGCGGCGCACGTGCGCCACGTGGCACCGCACCATTGGCGGGCGCCACCCACGCCGCCGGTGATTGCGGGGACGCGTGGGCGCGCGTGGTTGGTCGGCCTCACTGTCCCCTGTTCGGTGGACACGCGTCGCACCACGGGCCGGGTCGGACGGGCGGTGGCGTGCGGCCGGATCGGGTGCGCGAGCAGGCTTGGGCCGGGCCGCACTGTGCGCGCCCGGAAACGGCCGGGTCGGGCCGCACTGTGCGCGCCCGAATTGGGCCGGGCCGCACTGTTTGCGCCCGGAACCGGGGACATATTGGGAATTATCCCAATTGTTCTAATGGGCCTATATAAAGACCTCCCCTCCCTTCCTTTTCTCTATTTTCCGAGAGATAGAGAGAGAACCAGAGAGAGGCCATTGAAGAGAAGTTGTTCCTCACTAATTTTTCTACCTAGTAGTGCGTTCCCAGATTTTCTGGAAGTTCGACAGCGGCGATCCGGATTTTACAGTGTGCCTCGGTTTTTCCCCATTTTCGGCCCGTTATCGTCGCATTTCAGTCCGAGGAGTCCCCTGCGCAGTACAGGAGTCCTTTTTCGAAGATTTCTTCACCGGTGTGTTCCTGAGAGGTAGGGCTTCGTTTTCTGTGTTGATGGTTTCTCTGGATTCAGATTCCTTGGCACGATTCCCGAGGTGTTTTGACCCCTCTTTTGCTGTTTGGGTTTTTGGACAGCGGCAACTTCGATGAATTGTTTCTTGGCGTAGGAATATCATATCGAGGCGATTCAAGAGTCGATTTTGGGCTACTTTTCACGAGGAACGCAACCATAATTTTTCTGGGATTTTTGAAGCTCAGGACAGAGGTGAAATTCCTCGTTTTGCGTGCTGATTATAAAAATAGCAAAATCTGTTTTGAGACTTGTAGTTTTTACACCGTGTACACTTATGTGATGTTGTAGGATACTGTTTCAGCTGACGGTGTGCTTAGAGGATAGCAGGTATTTTCTTGGTTTGTGGTGCACGCTTTTCGAGGTGGTTGGTTGTTGCATACCTCTACTTTTGACTTGCTCACTAAGTTTATTAGAGAAGCCCTTTATTGGACATATTGGTTGTTTACCATGCATCATTAAATGAGATAAACGTGAGCCTATCATTGTGACTAATATTGTAGACTTAGCATGTTGGGGATATTTTAAGAGTGATAATTAACATGCCATGTTAGCACATTGATTTTATGAAAGTGGGTTAAACGGATTAATTATTGGGATATGACGACATATCTATGTGCGGGTACCACTTTGGTGATTTATGACGGATCAGGGATTATATACATGTGTAGTTAGCTGATGTTTTTAGCGTGATGGTTATATCTATGCGGATTGATTATTCGATACACATGTGGAACTGTTATTTGATTCACTTTCTTTCATCTTGTCTGAGGACATTTGCATGCTTGTATGGACATCTAGATAGGCCACTATTTATTGCTACACTATCATATTGGGATTTGACTTAGGAGAAACCATGATTGTTTCCTTTCTCCTTCTCTTTTAGACTTTTGAGTCTTGTTGCTCAGGTTCGAGCAGGGGTTCGGGATATTGTAGTTGAGGCCATTGAGTCTGGGACGGGTTAGACTCGATTATGGATTGGTGGGGGGATTGCGGCAACCGCGGACAGTAGGCGGTTGACCGGATATTGATTATTTACCAGATGGTGGATTGTGGGGCATTGTGGTAACCGCGGAGATTAGGCGGTTGACCATATATTGGTTATTTTATCAGATTTGGACTTATGGGGTATTGCGGCGACCGCGGACATTGGACGGTCGACCGGATGTTTATCTTTGCATCAGATTGGGGGATCGGGGTTTTATTAGTGGAGGGATTTGTTCCACTTGAGCATAGTCGTGATTCAGTCCTACTTTTGATTCTTATCTTACCGGCGCGGTTATTGCCCGGTGGTGCTTTACTCGTGTGGGTCGCTCCCCTCGAGTTCCCCTCTAGAGGCTGGGGTCAGACAGTTATGGACAGTTTTGCTATCACATCGGCGCGGCTATACTTGCCCGATGATGAGAGCGGCAGTAGGCGGTACCAGTTGTTACTGATGGCTAGATTGTGTTTATTTGGACAGATACTATTTCTGATGCATACACACAGTCATACCCTTTGACATTACATTTGGAGGCATAGTAGTGGTTGTCTTCCTTCTTAGCAGTTTCATTACTTACCACTCTTCCTTCCCTTTTTGCCTCTGGTAGACCTAGTGGGTACGTCAGAGTTTGAGGCTTTACCCACTAGGGGGAGGCTACTGGTTTACTAGTAGTTCTCACCCCCCATTCTTCTTTTTCTTTTTCTTCTCCTTTGTTTTGCAGAGCCTTCTGCGGGTGCTGCTGGACGTATAGCGGCAGCTCGAGGAGAGAGGACGGTTGAGTAGCTAGACAGTGGGCCTGACAGTGAGTTAGCTAGACTTGTACCTTTTATGTATCTTATCTCAGACAGTTGTACTTTTACTTTTGAGGTCTGGCTTTAGCCAGCTGGTTGTATATTTGTGGTGAGCTGGGAGAGGGACTTGTACCTTATTTTACAGTCATTTTGTATTTTTACTTCCAGTTCGGTCTGAGATGTAGTATTTTCAGTTCAGCTCTGTTTTTATTGCTCTATTATTGTATTTCTTATATCTGAGCAGGTTACCAGCGCTTCATGTACGCGGAAATTCCGTGTGCACGGCGGATCTGTAGACGGGCCCGGGTTCTGGTTTACACCCGGGGCGTGACATGTCATAAGTACTATGCTCAAAGGACAACTCACTAAGGCACAGTAAGCATACTCTCTCACATAACACCCAATCTCCATGATTGCCTCATAGGATCCAGTCCAGCCTGCGCTCCACTACTGCCACTACGCCCAAACAGGACTTGGTCTTACGTAGGGTGTCCTACACGGACTATCTCAATCTCAAGCGAACTCTAGTGTATCAACTAGTCGCATCATCGCAGCCTCGTCAGGCTCGGTATCATCATCGCACCCGGGGCGTAGCTCGAGGGGAGCGACCCCACCGAACTCAAGTATCACAAGTATCTCATAACTGGCATGAAATGCCAGGCTCAGCAGGCTATAATCCACGATCAAACAGATCGGTATCTCAAAGCTCGAAACACAACTCAGTCGGAAATGAACCTCGACTCGAATATGAAAAGCCCAAGCACTCTCACGGCTATGTCGGAGAACCCTCAACGACTCAACTCACAACACTAACTCACAGCTGGGACCGCCGTCACTCCAAACGGCTCCCACAACAACACCCCACTCATAGGCGAGAAGAACCGACTGACGCGGCAAAGATCCAAAAATCCCGATAGACCGGTGCCTAGAACCCCAATCAAACAAGAACAGACTCTAGGCTCAACCTATCGAAGTTCTCGATCCTTTACCGTTCAGGGATTCGGCCCCTCTCGGTTAAAGTGGGAAACTAACTCAACTAACAAACTCACCGCTGGAGATGCTCCACAGCCAGATCCGCGAAGGGTCCGAAAACCTCGGGAGACTAATACCTACGGCCCCGATCAAGCAAGAACAGGCTATAGGCGTAGCCTCCCGTCGTTTTCGGCCCAAGAAGAAAATCAGCCCTTAGAACCCAGACCACTCGAATCATCTCGGGTGGATAAGTTTATAAGAAACAGTGACGTTTATTACAGAAAACATTTGATCTGAGAGAAATCCATCTTTTTAATGATTTTTAGTCTTTATAGGAAACCATTTGAAAACAAGTTTTATGTCCAAACCTCGAAGAGCTAATGCCCTCATCCTATCAAACAAGAACAGACTCAGGCGACCCTGCGAGGCTTGGAAGAAAACATTGGCTGACTAAAATCATGTGTTCGTCCAAAAAGGTTCTGGGTTCAAGGTCGTGCTAACACACGTGCACCACGATCACAACACGGTGGTGACGAGAAGAACAGCGAAAACTAAACTCTTGGGACCACCGTTTATCTGAAACGGCTCCCAAACACCAACACTGGCCTAACCCAGCCACCAGACCCCACTCGGCCCCCGGCCCGAGTGCAACACCCATCCCACAACACCCTGACCACTCGGCCCACTACCTGGGCGAGGAACTCTATGTCCAGAAGGATACACAATGTGTGGGATGTCTAAAGCATAAAAGAACCTAGCCCGGATTAAGGTTCTCTAATGGTCTGGTTAACACATGCTCATATGACGGGGGTGCTAGTCAAAGTTCCAATAGTACACTTATACTAGCATGCAAATCCTATCATGATAGAATTAGAAGGAAGTCCGTAGACTTGGAGAGAAAACCAACCCACCTTTGCTCGCCACCAATTGTTTGTCGACACTTGCAATTGGGCTCAGCGGGATTACCCTGCCTCCACGGGGTCCGCACGCAAACGAAGCACGGTGCCAGAATCCGCACGCAACTCGGAGCACGCCGTGACCAACCACAAGACCGCGCGCTCCGCAGATGCCACGAAGCCAGCCCGCGGCTCAACGCGGCGGAGAAACTCACACCCAGCCTCGACGGAAGCTAAAAACAGCACTTCAACTGCCAGGAAAGAAGAAATCGCAAAAAATCAGTCAAACGGTCGAAAACCGAGCATCCGGCGGCGAAAAACAGCCTCCGTCGGCGGAAAACTGCGCCCGACGGCGAAAAACAGCTCCGTCGGCGAAAAACTGCGCCCGACGGTGAAAAACAGCGCGCGGCGGCGAAAAACTGCTCCGTCGGCGAAAAGCTGCGCCCGACGGCGAAAAACAGCCCCGTCGGCGAAAAACTGCGCCCGACGGCGAAAAACAGCGCGCGGCGGCGAAAAACTGCTCCGTCGGCGAAAAACTGCGCCCGACGGCGAAAAACAGCTCCGTCGGCGAAAAACTTCTCGCGGCACGCACGCAAAACTGCTTGCGAAAATGCCCAAAAACAGCATGCGAAACTGCTCGTAAAACTGCTCGCAAAATCGCGAAAAAAACGGCTTGCGAAACTGCGGAAACCGCTCGCGAAATTGCACGCGAAAACATCGCGCGAAACAGCGAAAACTGCGATAAACCGCTCGCGAAACTGCTCGCGAAAACCGCGTGCAAAAATGCACAAAACTGCTCGCGAAGTGCGCAAAAACTGCTCGCAAAAATGCCCAAAAACTGCTCGCGAAAACGCGCGCGAAAATGCACAAAACTGCTCGCGAAATGCGCAAAAACTGCTCGCAAAAATGCCCAAAACTGCTCGCGAAAACGCGCGCGAAAATGCACAAAACTGCTCGCGAAATGCGCAAAAACTGCTCGTGAAAACGCGCGCGAAAATGCACAAAACTGCTCGCGAAATGCGCAAAAACTGCTCGTGAAAACGCGCGCGAAAATGCACAAAACTGCTCGCGAAAAAGCTCGAGCAAACGCGCGCGGCACACTTGCCGAGCCGCAGCCCGCTGCCAGGATGCGCGCCGAACGGCGCACAGCACAGCCGCGCAGCGCAGGGACTTGTTGCGCGGCGCCGGAGCGCGCCGCGCAGCGCCCCTGCGGCGCTGTGCGCGTGCCTGCCGCGCGCGCATGCGCGCGGCCATGCAGCGCCGCGCGCAGCCTCCGGTTGCACGCGGCGCTGCGCCCTGGGCAACGCCCGCCGCAGGGTGCTGCCAACAGCAGCACCCTTGCGGCTGCCGCGCGGCGCGCGCAGCCTCCGGTTGCGCGCGCAGCCTCCGGTTGCGCAGCCATGCAGCGCCGCGCGCAGCCTCCGGTTGCGCGCGGCGCTGCGCCCTGGGCAACGCCCGCCGCAGGGTGCTGCCAACAGCAGCACCCTTGCGGCTGCCGCGCGGCGCCTTTGCGCGCCCGCGCAGCAGCCGCGCCGACCGCGCGTGCGCTATTGCGCGCGCGCGCGGCCCCCAACGGCTGGGAAAAATTCCGTTAATTATTTTAAAATAATTTAAATCCATAATCCATTTAAGAAAAAAACAATTTGACTCCAATAAATTCTCAAAAATCCAAAAATTCCAACAAAATTTCCAAAAAATAAAACACCTCAATCTAACCACCTCGATGAAGAACGATGCACGCCCTCGCTCCTCACGGCCACCAACGGGAGTCCTCAACCAAGAAAAACTTGAATCCCACACTTCATCTTCTTCCTTTCCTTTTCTCTCTTTTCTTCTTTCTCTTTTCCTTTCTCTGCTACTACGAAGCTACAGAGGTGGGTTGGGAGCTTGATGGTGATGATGTGGCACATGTGGATAAGCTCACCCACCTAATAAAGCTACAGGTTTTCCTTATCTAAAAGAAAACTTAATTAAACCCTAATTAAGTAAAAAGTAGCTTAAGTTAAAAAGCAAGAATTTTCACTTACCTCATTCCAATGCCCACATCCTACAATCACTGTCACCGAGCAAGAAGACCCCTTAATTAGCAAATCTAATTAATTATCATTAAAATATTCCAAAAAGTCCACTCCAACTCACTTTTCGCCTTCGGGCCCTCCGCCGCCGTCCGGAACCACCCGAACTCCGCTGTAAATCGAAAGTACATGCGCTCATAGCTTTTTCTCTTCAAAAAGCTCATCCGTTGAGTCGGGGTGGTCAATTCAAAAACCAACTCCGAAACTGTCAGTTCCGACTCACTTTTTGCCTCCGGATCCTCCGCGTCAGTCCGGAACCTCCCGAACTTCGCTGTAATCTGATAATATACCTGTTCCAAGTGTTCCCGAATTTTCTGTACTTCACTTTGAGATCGGTAAATTCCCAAATCCAATCCTCAATCGATGCGCTATGCCGGAAAAGTCCCGAATCGAGCTGGGACTTCTGCCTTGATCCAAATCAACCCGACATCAACAGTAAACCCAACGCAACATGCCCGAGGCAAACTCTCTGCTCTATGTCACCATGTGCGGTCGGCGCGCCATCCGAAGACCCGGTACTCTACACTCTCCCCTCCTTCAAAAGGTTTCGTCCCCAAAACCAAAACACACCTCCTACCACAAGAAGCCCTACATCAGGAACATCATCAACCCTAACTCTCTATTTGGAATGCAGCCGGAATTGCGAAAAGTCCAAAAATTCCAAAAGACCGATGCCTTCACCCCAATCAAACAAGAACAGGTTCCAGCATCGTCTCCATTTCTAGAGTACCCCTTTGAAATTTTCGTCCCGTTCGCCAGTTTCGGCGTCAAGACGAGAAAACAAGGAGAGAGGTGTTGAAGCTGTCCCTGCTGTGGTTGCAACCCAAAGACTACAATCCACCAACTCGAACCATGTAGGGTGCAAAACTCTGATCTCAACAACAAGGAAAGGAAGTCATACCAAGTACCAAGCGATTCGCTAACCTGGCGCCCACTAATCGGGCAACCCAAACTCATCCTCTCGATGTGGGTGGTCGTCGTCCTGACTGCCTCGACGTCGTGGCCTCATCTGGCTGGCGGTAGGTCGGAGGAGCTCCTTCTTCTGGAAAAGGTAGCGGGGGTGCCGTCGCAAGCGACATTACCGTAAGTACTGCTCGAGGGCACGCTGCCTGAAAATGTCCAGTCTGTCCACACGAAAAGCATCGCCCCTGCCTATGGTCACACTGCTGTACTGCATGCGGCCCACCGCAAATGACACACTCATCCTGATACTGCTGCTGGTGCCTCGGTTGTGGGGGTCCTCCTGATCTCCGTCTCCTCTGAAACCCAAGACCCTCAGACTGGGATCGTGGCGGCCCCGGGTTTGATGCCCCACTTCCCAGGGGGTCACCCATCCTAGAACTACTCTAGCTCTAGCACGCTTAACTCTCATGTTCCTCTTGGATCTTGCTACCATCCAAAATGCTATAGCCGGGTTAGAGATTTTAGTCCTATTATATCATTTATATAGTGGACTAATCCAAATTCCGGGGGTGTCACATTCTTCCCCCTTTAAGCCCTGACGTCCACGTCAGGCTCTTGCACACTCACAAGCACCAGGCGATGTGAGACTCGTCTCGCTAGCCTTAGCCGACCTTGTGAGGAGCTGCAATCCACTCACAACGGTCATTAGCCGGGGAGCCTCGCTCTACCCGCTATAACCCTGGCTCAGCCGAGACTCATCTCACATTTCCGGCTGGTGAATGGCTCTGATACCAATTTTAACGCCCCACTTCCCAGGGGGTCACCCATCCTAGAACTACTCTAGCTCTAGCACGCTTAACTCTCATGTTCCTTTGGATCTTGCTACCATCCAAAATGCTATAGCCGGGTTAGAGATTTTAGTCTTATTATATCATTTATATAGAGGACTAATCCAAATTCCGGGGGTGTCACACCGGGGGTCTCGACCTACTCGACTGTCCAAAATCAGGCGGCACTGGATGCCTCTCCCCGGAGCTGGTCCCTGGCGCTCGCTCCTTCTCTGACATAACCACAAATCCTCGGTCAACCCACCGAGCATGCTCAATAGCCGCATCCAGAGTCGGCGCTCTACGCGAATGCACAAGGGGATAAATATCCGGATGCAGCCCTCTCTCAAAAAGCTCAACCCTCTGGGCCTCATCCCGGGCAACATGAGGCACACAGCTCAATAACCGCTGAAACTCATTAACATACTCATGAAGAGGCCGACTCCCCTGCTGAAGTCGTCGCAGATCCCCTTCTAGTTTCTGCTTTGCACTGTCGGGAAAATAGGCCCTGAGTAGCAAAGCACGAAACTCCGCCCACGTCAATAACTGTACTCCCGGTGGTCCCACTAGACGAACTCGACGCCACCAAGTCTCGGCGTCCTTCTCCAAAAAGTGCGCCCCCAAATGTACCTGATGTTCTTCCATGATGAAGAGGTTCTCAAACAATTTCTCCATGGCTGCGATCCAGTTCTCAACCTCCCACGGCTCCGAACTCTGACCTGAGAACCGCGGGGGATGAAACTGACTAATAAAGGATAAGCGATCAGTAAGCTCCCTCTGCTCTGTCACTGACAATGGGGCGATCTGAGACGAGGTCGACGAAGTCGCTACTGGAGGTGGTGTTGAAGATGTCCTCTGCTCAAGCAATCTCATCATACGCTCCATGTTTTCCTCCTGGCGCTTGGCCGCCACCTCCTGGCGTCGCAACGCCTCCGACATCTGGGCCAACTGAGCCCGCAGCTCCTGTACCTCACTCTGCCAGGCCTGCTCGGCCTCTCGCCGCTCGGGCTCCTCAGCTGAGGTCGGACGCCATCTCGTCGCTGCACGACGTCTCGGCGGCATCGCAGGTAACTGAAACAAAAGCGAACATCAGGACACAACAACCATACAACCCAATCCAGCGAAAGTCTAAGACTTGTTGTCCTTTCTAAAGTATTATGTTGTCTGCAGCCAACATAATCACCTTTGAGAGAATAACAAGTAAAATCACTCGTCCCATCCCTTGGGAGAGGTAAAAACTCAATCAGGACTCTCGCTAAGGTCACGACTCTCACGTAGTCATCCTAATGTCCAACCACAAGCCTAGGGTTTCTAAGTCCTCAATGACCTACATCCTAGGCTCTGATACCACTCTAATCTGTCACGCCCCGGGGTCGAAACTGCTACCCGGGCTCGCTAACAGATCCGCCATCTGTACAGAAACTGCCGTACAGACGAAGCGTCTAACCTGCAAAAGATAGAACTACAGCTACACAGATATCAGAGCAGATAAGAAAGCTGTAATATAAAATCTCACTACTATAAGCTGAAAAGGAATACAAGCTCCATCTCCCAAAAACAAGGTGATACAAAAGAAATCCACCTATACATCATCTACAAATCCAAAAGGGAGATAGCTAAACTAGAAAAGTAGCAATACATGGTCAGCTCCCATAGTCCGGGATGGTTCATCTACCTCACTCTAAAGTAACAATGCTGGTAGGGAACTATCTCGTGACTCCTTGTCCTCGGTCCATCAAGCCAGCTCGGGCAGGAACGGAAGAAAAAGCCTCAGCAACCTGTCACCGACAGAGGGTGTGAGAACTACATCCTACAGTAGTTCTCAGTGGGTACCGTCTCCAAGAACAACGGTCTGCTCACTAAGTCTACTAGAGGCATAAGATAACAGAAAAGACTGCAATAATGAAAAGTAAGCTGGAAAGTATCTGCAGCTATCATGCCTCTATCTACTATGCTCAAAGGAAAAGAACACAGACGATGGTATGCATCCACTCACTACTGACAATATGTCATAAGTACTATGCTCAAAGGACAACTCACTAAGGCACAGTAAGCATACTCTCTCACATAACACCCAATCTCCATGACTGCCTCATAGGGTCCAGTCCAGCCTGCGCTCCACTACTGCCACTACGCCCAAACAGCACTTGGTCTTACGTAGGGTGTCCTACACGGACTATCTCAATCTCAAGCGAACTCTAGTGTATCAACTAGTCGCATCATCGCAGCCTCGTCAGGCTCGGTATCATCATCGCAACCGGGGCGTAGCTCGAGGGGAGTGACCCCACCGAACTCAAGTATCGCAAGTATCTCATAACTGGCATGAAATGCCAGGCTCAGCATGCTATAATCCATGATCAAACAGATCGGTATCTCAAAGCTCGAAACACAACTCAGTCGGAAATGAACCTCGACTCGAATATGAAAAGCCCAAGCACTCTCACGGCTATGTCGGAGAACCCTCAATGACTCAACTCACAACACTAACTCACAGCTGGGACCGCCGTCACTCCAAACGGCTCCCACAACAACACCCCACTCATAGGCGAGAAGAACCGACTGACGCGGCAAAGATCCGAAAATCCCGATAGACCGGTGCCTAGAACCCCAATCAAACAAGAACAGACTCTAGGCTCAACCTATCGAAGTTCTCGATCCTTTACCGTTCAGGGATTCGGCCCCTCTCGGTTAAAGTGGGAAACTAACTCAACTAACAAACTCACCGCTGGAGATGCTCCACAGCCAGATCCGCGAAGGGTCCAAAAACCTCGGGGGACTAATACCTACGGCCCCGATCAAGCAAGAACAGGCTATAGGCGTAGCCTCCCGTCGTTTTCGGCCCAAGAAGGAAATCAGCCCTTAGAACCCAGACCACTCGAATCATCTCGGGTGGATAAGTTTATAAGAAACAGCGACGTTTATTACAGAAAACATTTGATCTGAGAGAAATCCATCTTTTTAATGATTTTTAGTCTTTATAGGAAACCATTTGAAAACAAGTTTTATGTCCAAACCTCGAAGAGCTAATGCCCTCGTCCTATTGAACAAGAACAGACTCAGGCGACCCTGCGAGGCTTGGAAGAAAATATTGGCTGACTAAAATCATGTGTTCGTCCAAAAAGGTTCTGGGTTCAAGGTCGTGCTAACACACGTGCACCACGATCACAACACGGTGGTGACGAGAAGAACAGCGAAAACTAAACTCTTGGGACCACCGTTTATCTGAAACGGCTCCCAAACACCAACACTGGCCTAACCCAGCCACCAGACCCCACTCGGCCCCCGGCCCGAGTGCAACACCCATCCCACAACACCTTGACCACTCGGCCCACTACCTGGGCGAGGAACTCTATGTCCAGAAGGATACACAATGTGTGGGATGTCTAATTCATAAAAGAACCTAGCCCGGATTAAGGTTCTCTAATGGTCTGGTTAACACATGCTCATATGACGGGGGTGCTAGTCAAGGTTCCCATAGTACACTTATACTAGCATGCAAATCCTATCATGATAGAAATAGAAGGAAGTCCGTAGACTTGGAGAGAAAACCAACCGACCTTTGCTCGCCACCAATTGCTTGTCGACACTTGCAATTGGGCTGAGCGGGATTACCCTGCCTCCACGGGGTCCGCATGCAAACGAAGCACGGTGCCAGAATCCGCACGCAACTCGGAGCACGCCGTGACCAACCACAAGACCGCGCGCTCCGCAGATGCCACGAAGCCAGCCCGCGGCTCAACGCGGCGGAGAAACTCACAGCCAGCCTCGACGGAAGCTAAAAATAGCACTGCAACCGCCAGGAAAGAAGAAATCGCAAAAAATCAGTCAAACGGTCGAAAACCGAGCATCCGGCGGCGAAAAACAGCCTCCGTCGGCGAAAAACTGCGCCCGACGGCAAAAAATAGCTCCGTCGGTGAAAAACTGCGCCCGACGGCGAAAAACAGCGCGCGGCGGCGAAAAACTGCTCAGTCGGCGAAAAGCTGCGCCCGACGGCGAAAAACAGCTCCGTCGGTGAAAAACAACGCGCGGCGGCGAAAAACAACGCGCGGCGGCGAAAAACTGCTCCGTCGGCGAAAAACTGCGCCCGACGGCGAAAAACAGCTCCGTCGGCGAAAAACTTCTCGCGGCATGCACGCAAAACTGCTTGCGAAAATGCCCAAAAATAGCATGCGAAACTGCTCGTAAAACTGCTCGCAAAACCGCGAAAAAAACGGCTTGCGAAACTGCGGAAACCGCTCGCGAAATTGCACGCGAAAACTGCGCGCGAAACAGCGAAAACTGCGATAAACCGCTCGCAAAACTGCTCGCGAAAACTGCGTGCAAATATGCACAAAACTGCTCACGAAGTGTGCAAAAACTGCTCGCAAAAATGCCCAAAAACTGCTCGTGAAAATGCGCGCGAAAATGCACAAAACTGCTCGCGAAATGCGCAAAAACTGCTCGCAAAAATGCCCAAAACTGCTCGTGAAAACGCACGCGAAAATGCACAAAACTGCTCGCGAAATGCGCAAAAACTGCTCGGGAAAACGCGCGCGAAAATGCACAAAACAGCTCGCGAAAAAGCTCGAGCAAACGCGCGCGGCACACTTGCCGAGCCGCAGCCCGCTGCCAGGATGCGCGCCGAACGGCGCACAGCACAGCCGCGCACCGCAGGGACTTGTTGCGCGGCGCCGGAGCGCGCCGCGCAGCGCCCCTGCGGCGCTGTGCGCGTGCCTGCCGCGCGCGCATGCGCGCGGCCATGCAGCGCCGCGCGCAGCCTCCGGTTGCGCGCGGCGCTGCGCCCTGGGCATGGCGGCTGCCGCGCGGCGCCTTTGCGCGCCCGCGCAGCAGCCGCGCCGACCGCGCGCGCGGCCCCGAACGGCGGGGAAAAAATTCCGTTAATTATTTTAAAATAATTTAAATCCATAATCCATTTAAGAAAAAAACAATTTGACTCCAATAAATTCTCAAAAATCCAAAAATTCCAACAAAATTTCCAAAAAATAAAACACCTCAATCTAACCACCTCGATGAAGAACGATGCACGCCCTCGCTCCTCACGGCCACCAACGGGAGTCCTCAACCAAGAAAAACTTGAATCCCACACTTCATCTTCTTCCTTTCCTTTTCTCTCTTTTCTTCTTTCTCTTTTCCTTTCTCTGCTACTACGAAGCTAGAGAGATGGGTTGGGAGCTTGATGGTGATGATGTGGCACATGTGGATAACCTCACCCACCTAATAAAGCTACAGGTTTTCCTTATCTAAAAGAAAACTTAATTAAACCTTAATTAAGTAAAAAGTAGCTTAAGTTAAAAAGCAAGAATTTTCACTTACCTCATTCCAATGCCCACATCCTACAATCACTGTCACCGAGCAAGAAGACCCCTTAATTAGCCAATCCAATTAATTATCATTAAAATATTCCAAAAAGTCCACTCCAACTCAGTTTTCGCCTTCGGGCCCTCCGCCGCCGTCCGGAACCACCCGAACTCCGCTGTAAATCGAAAGTACACGCGCTCACAGCTTTTTCTCTTCAAAAAGCTCATCCGTTGAGTCGGGGTGGTCAATTCAAAAACCGACTCCGAAACTGTCAGTTCCGACTCACTTTTTGCCTCCGGATCCTCCGCGTCAGTCCGAAACCTCCCAAACTTCGCTGTAATCTGATAATATACCTGTTCCAAGTGTTCCCGAATTTTCTGTACTTCACTGTGAGATCGGTAAATTCCCAAATCCAATCCTCAATCGGCGCACTATGCCGGAAAAGTCCCGAATCGAGCTGGGACTTCTGCGTTGATCCAAATCAACCCAACATCAACAGTAAACCCAACGCAACATGCCCGAGGCAAACTCTCTGCTCTACGACACCATGTGCGGTCGGCGCGCCATCCGAAGACCCGGTACTCTACACTCTCCCCTCCTTCAAAAGGTTTCGTCCCCAAAACCAAAACACACCTCCTACCACAAGAAGCCCTACATCAGGAACATCATCAACCCTAACTCTCTATTTGGAATGCAGCCGGAATTGCGAAAAGTCCGAAAATTCCAAAAGACCGATGCCTTCACCCCAATCAAACAAGAACAGGTTCCAGCATCGTCTCCATTTCTGGAGTACCCCTTTGAAATTTTCGTCCCGTTCGCCAGTTTCGGCGTCAAGACGAGAAAACAAGGAGAGAGGTGTTGAAGCTGTCCCTGCTGTGGTTGCAACCCAAAGACTACAATCCACCAACTCGAACCATGCAGGGTGCAAAACTCTGATCTCAAAAACAAAGAAAGGAAGTCATACCGAGTACCAAGCGATCCGCTAACCTGGCGCCCACTAATCGGGCAACCCAAACTCATCCTCTCGATGTGAGTGGTCGTCGTCCTGACTGCCTCGACGTCGTGGCCTCATCTGGCTGGCGGTAAGTCGGAGGAGCTCCTTCTTCTGGAAAAGGTAGCGGGGGTGCCGTCGCAAGCGGCATTACCGTAAGTACTGCTCCAGGGCATGCTGCCTGAAAATGTCTAGTCTGTCCACACGAAAAGCATCGTCCCTGCCTATGGTCACACTGCTGTACTACATGCGGCCCACCGCAAATGACACACTCATCCTGATACTGCTGCTGGTGCCTCGGCTGTGGGGGACCTCCTGATCTCCGTCTCCTCTGAAACCCACGACCCTCAAACTGGGATCGTGGCGGCCCCGGGCGTCTCGACCTACTCGACTGTCCAAAATCAGGCGGCACTGGATGCCTCTCCCCGGAGCTGGTCCCTGGCGCTCGCTCCTTCTCTGACATAACCACAAATCCTCGGTCAACCCACCGAGCATGCTCAATAGCCGCATCCAGAGTCGGCGCTCTACGCGAATGCACAAGGGGATAAATATCCGGATGCAGCCCTCTCTCAAAAAGCTCAACCCTCTGGGCCTCATCCCGGGCAACATGAGGCACACAGCTCAATAACCGCTGAAACTCATTAACATACTCATGAAGAGGCCGACTCCCCTGCTGAAGTCGTCGCAGATCCCCTTCGAGTTTCTGCTTTGCACTGTCGGGAAAATAGGCCCTGAGTAGCAAAGCACGAAACTCCGCCCACGTCAATAACTGTACTCCCGGTGGTCCCACTGGACGAACTCGACGCCACCAAGTCTCGGCGTCCTTCACCAAAAAGTGCGCCCCCAAATGTACCTGATGTTCTTCCTTGATGAAGAGGTTCTCAAACAATTTCTCCATGGCTGCGATCCAGTTCTCAACCTCCCACGGCTCCGAACTCTGACCTGAGAACCGCGGGGGATGAAACTGGCTGATAAAGGATAAGCGATCGGTGAGCTCCCTCTGCTCCGTCTCTGACAATGGGGCGATCTGAGACGAGGTCGACGAAGTCGCTACTGGAGGTGGTGCTGAAGATGTCCTCTGCTCAAGCAATCTCATCATACGCTCCATGTTTTCCTCCTGGCGCTTGGCCGCCACCTCCTGGCGTCGCAACGCCTCCGACATCTGGGCCAACTGAGCCCGCAGCTCCTGTGCCTCACTCTGCCTGGCCTGCTAGGCCTCTCGCCGCTCGGGCTCCTCAGCCGAGGTCGGACGCTATCTCGT
The DNA here is from genome assembly GCA_029204045.2 of Tillandsia leiboldiana. Classification (NCBI taxonomy): domain Eukaryota; kingdom Viridiplantae; phylum Streptophyta; class Magnoliopsida; order Poales; family Bromeliaceae; genus Tillandsia; species Tillandsia leiboldiana. The sequence goes on from JAQNDB010001130.1 coordinate 38,223, forward strand.
CGCTGAACGACGTCTCGGCGGCATCGCAGGTAACTAAAACAAAAGCGAACATCAGGACACAACAACCATACAACCCAATCCAGCAAAAGTCTAAGACTTGTTGTCCTTTCTAAAGTATTATGTTGTCTGCAGCCAACATAATCACCTTTGAGAGAATAACAAGTAAAATCACTCGTCCCATCCCTTGGGAGAGGTAAAAACTCAATCAGGACTCTCGCTAAGGTCACGACTCTCACGTAGTCATCCTAATGTCCAACCACAAGCCTAGGGTTTCTAAGTCCTCAATGACCTACATCCTAGGCTCTGATACCACTCTAATCTGTCACGCCCCGGGGTCGAAACTGCGACCCGGGCTCGCTAACAGATCCGCCATCTGTACGAAAACTGCCGTACAGACGAAGCGTCTAACCTGCAAAAGATAGAACTACAGCTACACAGATATCAGAGCGGATAAGAAAGCTGTAATATAAAATCTCACTACTATAAGCTGAAAAGGAATACAAGCTCCATCTCCCGAAAACAAGGTGATACAAAAGAAATCCACCTATACATCATCTACAAATCCAAAAGGGAGATAGCTAAACTAGAAAAGTAGCAATACATGATCAGCTCCCATAGTCCGGGATGGTACATCTACCTCACTCTAAAGTAACAATGCTGGTAGGGAACTATCTCGTGACTCCCTATCCTCGGTCCGTCAAGCCAGCTCGGGAAGGAACGGAAGAAAAAGCCTCAGCAACCTGTCACCGACAGAGGGTGTGAGAACTACATCCTACAGTAGTTCTCAGTGGGTACCGTCTCCAAGAACCACGGTCTGCCCACTAAGTCTACTAGAGGCATAATATAACAGAAAAGACTGCAATAATGAAAAGTAAGCTGGAAAGTATCTACAGCTATCATGCCTCTATTTACTATGCTCAAAGGAAAAGAACACAGGCGATGGTATGCATCCACTCACTACTGACAATATGTCATAAGTACTATGCTCAAAGGACAACTCACTAAGGCACAGTAAGCATACTCTCTCACATAACACCCAATATCCATGACTGCCTCATAGGGTCCAGTCCAGCCTGCGCTCCACTACTGCCACTACGCCCAAACAGGACTTGGTCTTACGTAGGGTGTCACGCCCCGGGTCGAAACTGCGACCCGGGCTCGCCAACAGATCCGCCACCCATACGGGAAGCCACGTATAGACGTAGCGACAAACCTGCAAAAGAGATCTACACTAAACAGATATCAGAGCTGATAAGGTAAAAGCTGGATAAAATAAATGCAACTCTAACAAAATATACAACCAGAATCCTCACCAAAATACAAATATCTCTCAAAATAAGAAGAGTACAACTCAATCCTCACTACAAGGTCACTCGACAAGAACTCTCAAAAAGTAGGGAGGTACATCTACTCACAAGCGACAACTGGTAGGGATCTATCTCGCGACTCCCTTACCTCGATCAGTCGGGTCAGCAACAGGTGCGGCAGGAACTGGAGCAGAAGAAGAAGTCCCTGGGGAAAAATACACCACGACGGGTGTGAGAACTACGTCCCAAGTAGTTCTCAGTGGGTGCCGCCAACAAGCCCGACGGTCTGCCCACTAAGTCTACTAGAGGCAAAAAGTAACAATGCAGTACGGAAAGGGAAAAGCTGGTAAAGTAAACTCTACAGCTACTATGCCTCTATCTAGATGCTCAAAAGTGGGACAGAAAGAACATGATGCTACAACTAGCTCTCGACTCAAATCACCCAATCTCAACTGACTGCCGCATAGGGTCCAGTCAAACCTGCGCCTACCTACTACCGTCACGTCCCGGGGGACCGGACTTACGTAGGGCGTCCGTGACTGCCACTAACTAGCCCAGCCAGAGGGACTGTGTCCGTGACTGCCACTAACGGGCCCAGCCAGAGGGAACACTGCATCGACAAGTCGCGATAGAAGAACAGGCCCAACTCCGGAGTGGCTCTCGAGGGGAGCGACCCCACCGAGGAAAGTATCCGCGTATCTCTGTCGAGCTCAAATGTGGCTCATGCAGGCTATAATCCAAATCCTCGATCAACAAGATCGACTGTAACCAAAGGAACACTGTCTCACACACAGGCTGGAAAACTGCACAGCCGAGACTCACGGTCACTCAAAAGTAGCTCTCAAGATCTCGAGTCTACAACCCAAGTCACTCTCCCGAAGAAACCTGGTCTACAGACTGCTAACAACTCCACTCGGTCCCCAGACACGAGTGTAAATGCATCCCACGATAATCCGACCTCTCGGCCCACTACTTGGGCGAGGAAAACTCTAAGTCCAGAGTGATAAAAAGAATAGTGCAGTGGGAAAGTCTAGAGCAATAACAACCTAGCCCAAGTCGAGGTTTTCTACAGTCTGGCTGAACATGCATCATATGGCAGTGGTGCTAGGTCAAGTTCCAAAATAATTAATAATCAACAGCTTGAAGGGAGCAAGATAATAAACTCAGGATCATCTAACTACAACAGGATCATCAATTCACACATTCTAGCATGCTGTACAACAAACATTAAAATATGCAAGTCCCTAAAGCTAGAATTAGTACACAGTCCGCTGATCTTGACAAGAGGTCACCCACCTGATGCACTGATCTGACCAAGTCCTACAGCTGATAATACCAGAAAACAGCAATTCACTGTCCAGTATGTCCAGTACAGTCCAAAATCCCACCTGAGTACAACATAGGGCTACAGTTATACACAAACTCCAAAAATCTGCCCAAATTCACTCGCTGAATTTTCAGCTGCAAATAAGCCAATATTTCACCTGCTGAAAGTGCTCAATAAATACCAAATAAAATATCCCTGCATTCTACGCGTCGATAGCTTCGAAACAAGTACCTGCACGCCCAAATCGGAGTTCCGTAGGCCAAGATATAAATTCCACAACACGGGCGCGCGAAAGCATACAACCACACAACTGTAAAATCTTGTACAGTTAAAGAAGGAAAATGTATACCTCCGGGATGGCCTCAAGAAATTCCATAAAAAATACCACGATGATCCTTGCGTCGAGTAGATGAAAAAAGTCTATAAGCACGTCCTGATCCGAGATTTGTGCGCGAAGATCTCTTCAAAAGAAGCTACTGTCCTCACCAAAAACTCACAGCAGGAAGGGTCCAAATGAGCACGAGAAAACACCTCGAAACACGCGAAATCTAAAAATGTGCGAGAAACCCAAAATCGTAGCCTCACCTGTTACGAATCCAGCAGCGAAGAAATCGCCCGAAAAGATGGTCGGAGTAGGTCGGGGGAGCTCGTACACCGAAGAGCGACGGAAGAAACACCGAAGAAAGAGCGTCGCGCCGCGCCAAGAAAATGAGAATCTCAAAAAGCGTGCCCCCAAAAAACCCCAAACTCTACAGATGGAAGCTTGATTGCGAGAGGAACAACTTTGGTAAAGGGCTCTTGGCGGTTTGAAGCTCGGAAGTGCCAAAAAGTTGAAGAAGAAGAGGGCTCGGGCTTTATATAGGCTGCAGAAAAACAAATGGGAAAATTCCCGATTTGTCCAACTTTCGGGCGCACCCGAACTTTCGGGCGCCCGAATTCGGGCCCAAAGCCCGATTACTGTAGCCGCCCGGAACTTCCTGGTGCAGCCACGTCACCCGCACAGCAAACAGCTGTGCGGGGCGCGCCGGGAGTGGCCACGTGGCACTCCCGGTGACCGACACGTGTCCCGCACAGCAAACAGCTGTGCGGGGCGCGTGCGGTGACGCCGCGTGGCACCTACCCGGTCAAACGAGTAGGTGGCGCCCGCCAGTGGCAGGGCGACACGTGGCCCTGCCACTGTCGCGGTCAAACGTGCGGGCAGGCGCCGCACTAACCGCCTGCCACGCACGCGCCCCGAGGCGCCCGACCGCGACCCGGTGCACCGCGCCTCGTGAGCCCGCGAATGGCGTGACGACACGTGTCCTGTGCACCTGGTCCACGCACCCAAATTAGGTTCCGTGGACCGCGCCGCGTGCACCGACCAACCGCGGGATGCCACGCGTCCCCCCGCCCCGGTCCATGCACCGCCGGGCAAACTCAGTAGACCGCGCCTCACGGGCCCGCCAATCAGGCGACGCCACGTGTCATGCGCAGGGTCCGTGCACCCAGCCGCGGCGCTCTGTGGACCGCGCGCTGCAGACCGGCCAATCATGGGCTGCCACGTGGCAGCCGGCGGTCCACGGCCCCTCCGATGCACCGAAATTCAGCGAAAACTTCCGGGAGTCCGTTTTTGGGCATCCGGACTCAGAATTTAACAAGCAAATAGCCGTTTCCAAGCATTTTTCCGCGCTGAATCCATTTCCAAGCTCAGTTTGGCCAAAAACCTTTTCAAAATTTCGGCAAACACAGCCGAAGGCCAACACAGCTGAAGATAACTCACTGGGTCCATCTGTAGCATCCCCTTGATGCACAATGGGCCAGACACAACGACAATAGGTGTTCTAAATAATGGATTCACCAGAAAAAGCTGCATGGGAATCTAGGCCACCACATCCTCCCCCACTAAAAGGGAGTTTCGTCCCCGAAACAAGAAACAAACAGACGTACCTCAACCAGAAGTCTCGAACAGGAAAGGATAGGTATCCCGCATCACCGTCTCCAGCTCCCTAGTAGCCTCCCACTCCTCGTGATTGCTCCACAAAACCTTCACATAAGGTATGGCCCGGTTGCGCAATTCTCTCACCTCTCGAGCGAGAATTCGCAACGGGCGCTCCTCGTATCCAAGATCCTCTCTGATCTCCAAGGAAGTGAAGTCGATCACGTGCGAGGGGTCGAAAACATATCTCCTCAAAGCTGAGACGTGGAAGACGTCATGAACTCCGGCCAGGCGGGGTGGAAGAGCAACTCTATAAGCCACAGGGCCAATCCTCTCAAGTACCTCGAAGGGTCCAATAAAGCGGGGACTGAGCTTTCCCCGAACTCCGAATCTCTTGACCCCTTTCGAAGGCGAGACCTTCAAAAAGACATGATCACCGTTCTGAAACTCTAGGTCTCGCCGCCGAGTATCAGCGTAGCTCCTCTAGCGACTCTGGGCTATCTCAAGATGTCGGCGAACCAATCTGACTTTCTCTTCTGCCTCCAGCAGTAAGTCCGGTCCCAAAGTCCTTCTCTCACCCACGTCACTCCAATACAAGGGTGACCGACACTTGCGTCCATACAACGCCTCAAACGTAGCCATCTGGATGCTCGCTTGATAGCTGTTGTTGTACGCAAACTCAACCAATGCTAAGTGCCGGTACCACCCTCCTCCAAAATCCATAACGCACGCTCTCAACACGTCCTCAAGGGTCTGTATGGTGCGCTCAGACTGCCCATCGGTCTGTGGGTGGAATGCTGTGCTAAATCAGAGCTGGGTCCCCAAGGCTTACTGAAGACTCCCCCAGAAGTGTGATACGAACCTCGGGTCCCTATCTGATACAATCGAGGCGGGTATACCGTGCAGTCTCACTACCTCATCCAAGTATAACTGCGCAAGTCGCTCCAACGTCCATGTCATCTGTACCGGCAAAAAGTGTGCAGACTTGGTGAGTCTATCCACGATAACCCAAATCGCATCGGCCCCACTCTGCGCCCTTGGCAGTCCAGTGACGAAATCCATGGTGATGTGGTCCCACTTCCACTCGGGAATTGGAAGACTCTGTAACTTGCCAGCAGGAACACGATGCTCTGCCTTCACTTGCTGGCAAGTTAAACAATGAGCCACGAATCTTCCAATATCCCGCTTCATTCCGGGCCACCAAAAATGTGCCTTGAGGTCCTTATACATCTTAGTACCACCAGGATGAATGGTATAAGGTGTATAATGGGCCTCCCTCAAAATCTGATCTCTGAGCTCAGTGTCCATAGGCACACACACTCGGTCCCTGTACCGCAGTACTCCCGAGCTATCCACTGCAAAATCCCCTAACTGATCAGCCTGAATCTGCGATCTAATTCGAGTCAAGTGGGGGTCCTCACTCTGTGTCTCTCTAATCCTCTCCAACAGAGTGGGCTGCAAGACCATAGACACGAGTCTAGCAGAGACCCCAGGGGATACAACCTCAATCTGTAAGTGCCTCATCTGCTCCACAAGCGGTGCCTGCTGGGTGATCAACATGCTCAAGCTCTGCGCTGACCTCCTACTCAAAGCATCTGCCACTACATTGGCCTTGCCGGGGTGATAAAGAATACTCACATCATAGTCCTTTAGCAACTCCAACCACCGGCGTTGCCTCAAATTCAGCTCCTTTTGTGTGAACAGGTACTTCAAGCTCTTATGATCAGTGTAAATCTCACAATGCTCCCCGTAGAGGTAATGCCGCCACAACTTCAGCGCGAACACCACGGCCGCAAGCTCCAAATCATGAGTAGGGTAATTCTTCTCATAATCCTTTAATTGCCGGGAAGCATAAGTAATTACCCTACCATGCTACATCAGGACACATCCCAAGCCGCTGTGAGAGGCGTCACTGTAGATCACAAATCCATCGCCCATCACTGGAAGAGCTAAAACTGGTGCCGAGATCAATCTCCTCTTCAGCTCCTCAAAGCTCTCCTGGCACCGCTCAGTCCAAACAAACTTTATCCCCTTCCTGGTCAAACTGGTCAGGGGAGTAGAGAGCTTCGCAAAGCCCTCTACAAAGCGACGGTAGTAACCTGCTAAACCCAAAAAGCTACGGACCTCAGTAACCGTCGTTGGTCTAGGCCAATCCCGAACAGCATCAATCTTCGTCGGGTCCACTGCCACTCCTGCGGCTGATACTACATGGCCTAGAAAAGCAACCTCCCGGAGGCAAAATTCGCACTTTTTAAACTTGGCGTACAGCTTCTTCTCTCGCAGAAGCTGCAGCACTATCCTCAAGTGCTCCTCATGCTCCAAATCACTCCGGGAGTAAATCAGAATGTCGTCAATAAACACAACGACAAACCGATCCAAGTACGGCTTGTAGGTTTTTATAGGATCCACAAGGATCTAAATAGGTACTATCAAACAACTAGAGGTGGGGTGAATAGGTGTAATAAATATAAAACCAAATCTCAGTGCAAAATAAAACCAATGCGGAAAATAAAAACAGCACACCGAGATATACGTGGAAACTCCAATCCAGGAGAAAAACCACGGGACCAACACGCAATAACAATCCACTAAGAATAGAAGAATAACAAGGTGATTACCGACTCCACGGACTCAACCCCTCCTTCAGCTTCTTCGGACCTTGCGCTGACCGGTTGGATGTCCACGCAATAACAATCCACTAAGAAAAGAAGAATAACAAGGTGATTACCGTCTCCACGGATTTAACCCCTCCTTCAACTTCTTCGGACCTCGCGCTCCACCATTTGCACGTCCACTGCACACGTTCGAATCCACGAACGCCACTCGAATCCACGAGCACACGTTTCGAATCCACGAAACGCCTTTAGCACACCGAATCCACGATGCCACGTCGAATCCACGACGCAAACTCAGTCGATAAGAATATTGACTTCGATGGTGATCCTTTGCTTAGATTCTCATTGAGGAACCGTAGAAGAAATCTCTAAGCAAAGATTAGATCAATTCGACAAAAGATATGTTCTTGAAAGAACCGTCGAATTGACCTAAAAGAGGCTATAAAGAAGATCGATAAAAACCAAGCCTTTAGGGTTGCTCTCAAGTGTTTTATAAATTAATCGGCCGTGCTCCCCACGTTTTTGAGAAACCCTAAATGTCTATTTATAGTTTAGAAACCTTTGGAAAGAGATAAGAATCAAAAACTTACCTTATCTGGAAATTTTCAGGACGGCGATCCGGATCGGATTTACTGTGATCCGGATCGTCGTAACGAGTCAGGCTACTCCAGAAAAAACAGGGTTCGGGATCCGGATTGAAATGCCCGATCCGGATCTTTCATGTATTCCAGCAAAACCCATGTTCGGGATCCGGATCGAAAAGACTATGATCCGGATCGGATTTGCCAATGAACAAGTACCCTTCGGGATCCGGATTGAAATGCCTGATCCGGATCCTGAACATGTCCCATGTCCAGTTTTTGATTTTTATGCAATTAAAAATTCATCCAAGTGTTTCTACACTATAAGAAAGTATTCGGATCACCAAAATTATTTAGTTAACCATACCTGATCCTTTTGAATACTTTCTTCTTGAGATTGATGTAACTGATCCACAATTCTTCAAATTCAATCTTCAAGACTCAAGACACTGAGTGTCAACTTGAGCTCTTGTTGAATCTTCTCTAAGTCTTAGATTGCTGATTGACAATTTGATCCCTTTAAGACTCCGACTCAACTCACTGACTTGACTCACGAAATATGCCAACACCAAAAAGCCGTAACAATCTCCCCCTTTGGCAATTTCGTGACAAAACCCAAAAATACATAAAAGCGCTCAAGTCACTCATCTTAAACCAAAAAGTCGAAATTCAATGTTATCACCAAAACATTGATTTTCTTTGCGTGAAAGATCCAATAAATACAAAATTACATTTGAACCAAACAGTCCTAGAACATACTCTATGACTTAGGACTTGGAGTCTTAAAGTGATATAATTCCTGCAAAACAAAACTCCAAACAAAATCAAACGTTAGTCGTTAGAAATTAAAATCCTACATTTGATTCGTCCTTTTGGTTCTTTTGTTTTTCGGCTCTTTCAATATTTTCTTTATCTCCCCCTATCATGAGCATCTCTAACATGTTCTCCATGTTCTCCATGTTCTCCCCCTGTCTTGAGCATTTATGTTCTCCCCCTTTGTGATACGATCATTATTTTCTGTTCTCCCCCTTTTTGTCACAAATTGTCAAACAGTGAACATACTAGACAAAAGGAAATCACTAACAGCATTAGTTCATAGAGAAAGAGAGATAAAGGCTCAGTTCCGGTATATAACAAAAATGCAGATTGCGTACCTGTACCAGAAAGCAAAAATCAAATAATTTCTTGAAACAAATCCAGATTTTGAAATAATTGAATTAACGATTTGTATTCCATCAAGAAAACAATTTAAGTGCTTGAAAATAATATGAGATCACATAGATGTCATTCAATCCAATTAATTTTACAAAAATTAAAAAGATTTACTCTGAAATCATGAAAAATAAAGGTAAAACATTATAAACCGTTTTTCATGTTATATTCATCAAACACAAGTCATCAAAAATAATCTTGAGATCCAAAGTCTATCAAGATGTAACGGATGTACAAAGATGACTTACAGAGATTTCCAAATGATATCAATTTGATTTCTTACCCTTTCAAATTTGAGATAAGCACTAAAATACCTAAGGGTGGCTCTTTAAGCATCTTTCAACTATCCCACCTTATACCAACCAGGAGATTGTTCAAAATATAAGAACTTTGCATATAAATCTCCAAATGCTTCAACTAAAAATTTCAAGAAATATTTTTCAAGCATCAAAACATGTGGTAGCTTCACACACAGACCGGACGACCGGGGTGGCAGCTCTTTCCAACATGTGGTGGTAGTTTTCACACTCCTTTCGGATGTAACTCTTTCCACATCTTTTGCAAATCATTTCATTACCCTTGTAAGAATGCAATCTCTTACGTGAAAGAATTAAATCCCAAATTTTAGTCTATCGGTTGTCTCACGTTTATCACAATGAATTCACACAACCGAGATAGATTAAGCATCTAAAGATCACACATGATTTCTAAAATTTGATGCTTATAATATCAAAAACTCCTATAATGAAGTATCTTCAAGATTATGATTATGGAGTAAAGTTGATAATCCAAATAAAATTAATTTGGAGTGAATAAAAGTGAAGCCCTTTTTATTCAATGCACTTGTTCAGTAAAAAACCCTTTTGTTCAAAAACAAAGTATAAAAACGAAGAGCATTGAAAAACATGTAATGCAAGGATTAAGAAAGATATGAAGGGAAAACCAATCAAAGCATTACATACAGTCATAAGCTATTTAGAACTTAAGACAAGGAAAGATATCACCTTTCCGAATCCAAAATCGCTGGATTTTGGGTTGTCTTGATTCGTTGTGGCCGGGGGTTGTCCGCTTTGACTGTTGGTCCACCTTAGGTCTTTGCCTCGTAGTGATCCACTTGTATGATTGATATTGTGGCTCGGACCTTTGGTGGGTTGAGTGAACTCCTTTGACTTGATGTGTCTTTTGATTCCGTTGAGTTCGCTCCGTAGATGAAGTTGCCGAAGGACTCTTCTTTCTCTTTTTCGGGCAATTCTTCACCAAATGTCCTTCAAGTCCATAAAGGTGACACGTTCTTCCTTTCAATTTGACTGTGGAACTTGAAGCATGCACAGTTTGATCCTTTTTAGAACCCAAACCAACCTTGCTTGTTTGACCTAATCCCCACATACAATCTAGTTTCTTTGAAACGGTTGAAAGCCTTTGTATGTCAGATTTGAGTTCATGAACTTGCTTGGTCAATGCTTGGTTGGTGACATGAATTTCCTCAAACTGCTTTTCTAGAAAACCAATCTTGACCATATATGATTTAGCGTTTGTCTCCGATTGGTTTAGCTTTTCTTGGAGGATTTTATTGTTATCCAATAAAAGCTCTCGTTCCTCCTCGAGATCATGAAGTTTGATCTTTAAAGCATGATTCTCGTCTTGATTCTCAAGTCGTTGCTTCCTCAACTTCTTGATATGCTTGGCCATCTTCTTAGATTCCGCAAGAAGTTTTTGATATGCCTCAACGAGTTCTTCTTCGTCCGACTCCCCCTCACTTGATGACTCTCCGTTGGATGTTGATGTTTCATGCAAAATCAAAGGAATAGAGTCAGTGATTAAAGATGATAAGCAAACATTAGAAGAGGGAATATGAGAGGCATGTAAGTTAACGACTTTTTCCTCTTTACTTGAGGTCGATTCATTAGAAGTAGAATCGTCCCAAGTTTTTGCTTGCAAAGCCTTCTTTTTATATGATTTCGGAGAAGGACATTCCGTTGAAAAATGGCCGTAGCCTTTGCATCTATAGCATTGGATTTCCCCTTCGAAATCATCTTTTTCTTTTTCTTTAGAAGGTTTTGCAAAGCTTTTGAGGTTAGAGGATTTAGAACCCGATGATCCTTTAGAAGGTTTCGTGGATGAAGATCCATCGGTTCGATTCTTCCAAAACTTCCGACGAAATTTCTTTGTGATCCGCGCCAATTGTTCTTCAAAATCGGCAAAAGAGATTTCATCGTTGGAACTCGATTCGCTATCTTCTTCCTTTGTTGATTTGAATGCAATACCTGTAAGCTTAGAAGAAGACTTGGAAGAAACTTGATTAGTAGGAAAAGTCATTTCATAAGTTTGCAAAGCACCTACTAATTCCTCTACACTCATCTCATCCGGATGACTAACGGTTTCAATGGCGGTAACCTTTTCCCTAAACCGTTCCGGAAGAGTCCGAAGTATCTTTCTTACAATTTTCGACTCCGGGATCTTTTCTCCTAAATTAGCACATGTATTTATTACATCTTGAAGTCTAGTGTAATAATCTGTAAACAATTCATGCTCTTCCATATGAATAGAGTCAAATTGACTTGTAAGCATCTGGAGCTTTTGAATTTTTACAAGATTAGTACCCTCATGTGTAATTTTGAGAATATCCTAAATTTCCTTCGCGGTTTCACACGCGGAAATTCGTGTGAACTCAGTCGAGGAAAGAGAATTAAATAAAGCGTTCATACCTTTCCCATTGTAAGAAGATCTTTCAAATTCCTCTTTGGACCATCTAGAGCGAGGTTTTGGGGTAGTAGAATTTCCTACTTCCTCAATAGGATGCACCCAACCGCATTCCACGGATTGCCATACCCGCTCATCAATTGCGATGAGAAAAGCTCTCATCCGCACTTTCCAATAAGCATAATTAGTCCCATAAAAAAGAGGAGGTCTATAAATATTACCACTTTCACCCGACATGATAGATAAACCTAAAACCCTCTCTGATACCAATTGTAGGTTTTTATAGGATCCACAAGGATCTAAATAGGTACTATCAAACAACTAGAGGGGGGGTTAATAGGTGTAATAAATATAAAACCAAATCTCAGTGCAAAATAAAACCAATGCGGAAAATAAAAACAGCACACCGAGATATACGTGGAAACTCCAATCCAGGAGAAAAACCACGGGACCAACACGCAATAACAATCCACTAAGAATAAAAGAATAACAAGGTGATTACCGACTCCACGGACTCAACCCCTCCTTCAGCTTCTTCGGACCTTGCGCTGACCGGTTGGATGTCCACGCAATAACAATCCACTAAGAAAAGAAGAATAACAAGGTGATTACCGTCTCCACGGATTTAACCCCTCCTTCAACTTCTTCGGACCTCGCGCTCCACCGTTTGCATGTCCACTGCACACGTTCGAATCCACGAACGCCACTCGAATCCACGAGCACACGTTTCGAATCCACGAAACGCCTTTAGCACACCGAATCCACGATGCCACGTCGAATCCACGACGCAAACTCAGTCGATAAGAATATTGACTTCGTTGGTGATCCTTTGCTTAGATTCTCATTGAGGAACCGTAGAAGAAATCTCTAAGCAAAGATTAGATCAATTCGACAAAAGATATGTTCTTGAAAGAACCGTCGAATTGACCTAAAAGAGGCTATAAAGAAGATCGATAAAAACCTAGCCTCTAGGGTTGCTCTCAAGTGTTTTATAAATTAATCGGCCGTGCTCCCCACGTTTTTGAGAAACCCTAAATGTCTATTTATAGTTTAGAAACCTTTGGAAAGAGATAAGAATCAAAAACTTACCTTATCTGGAAATTTTCAGGACGGCGATCCGGATCGGATTTACTGTGATCCGGATTGTCGTAACGAGTCAGGCTATTCCAGGAAAAACAGGGTTCGGGATCCGGATTGAAATGCCCGATCCGGATCGTTCATGTATTCCAGCAAAACCCATGTTCGGGATCCGGATCGAAAAGACTATGATTCGGATCGGATTTGCCAATGAACAAGTACCCTTCGGGATCCGGATTGAAATGCCTGATCCGGATCCTGAACATGTCCCATGTCCAGTTTTTGATTTTTATGCAATTAAAAATTCATCCAAGTGTTTCTACACTATAAGAAAGTATTCGGATCACCAAAATTATTTAGTTAACCATACATGATCCTTTTGAATACTTTCTTCTTGAGATTGATGTAACTGATCCACAATTCTTCAACTTCAATCTTCAAGACTCAAGACACTGAGTGTCAACTTGAGCTCTTGTTGAATCTTCTCTAAGTCTTAGATTGCTGATTGACAATTTGATCCCTTTAAGACTCCGACTCAACTCACTGACTTGACTCACGAAATATGCCAACACCAAAAAGCCGTAACACGGCTGAAATACCCGGTTCATTAAATCCATGAATGCTGCAGGGGCATTAGTTAATCCAAAAGGCATAACTGTAAACTCATAATGCCCGTACCGGGATCTAAAAGCCGTCTTGGGAATGTCCTCGGCCCTCACCCTCAGTTGGTGGTAACCTGACTGAAGATCAATCTTGGAGAACACAGACGCTCCCTGCAACTGATCAAACAGATCATCAATCCGTGGAAGGGGGTACTTGTTCCGGATGGTCACTTTATTCAGCTCTCTGTAGTCGACACATAATCGAAGCGACCCATCCTTCTTCTTCACAAATAAAACTGGCGCTCCCCACGGAGATACACTGGGCCTCACAAAGCCCACATCCATCAAGTCCTGCAACTGGGCCTTCAGCTCCCTCAGCTCGGCCGGTGCCATCCTATAAGGTGCCTTCGAGATTGGTGCGGTTCCTGGAACCACATCAATCACAAACTCAATCTCCCTCTCCGGCGGCATGGTCGACAACTCTGAGGGAAACACATCTGGGAACTCGCGGACAATAGGGATATCCTCGAGTCCCAGTGCCGCCGTAGGCACCTCTACAATCGTCGCCAGGAAGGCGGTACAACCCCTACTCATCATCCGCCGGGCTCTCGCCGAAGAAATAGTCATGGCAAATAAAGTACTCTGGCAGCCTCTGTAAACGAACTCCTCCTGTCCAGGCTCGCGGAGGGTCACCGTCCTCTCTCTGCAGTCAATGGTGGCAAAATACCGAGCTAACCAATCCATGCCAAGTACCACGTCGAAATCCTGGAGCTGCCGCAAGACGAGCAAGTCTGCCGGCAGAACCCAGGGTCCCAACTGTACAGGGCAATCCCTACAACACTCCTCGACATGCAAGACATGGTCTGGAATCTGAACCTCTAATGCATGCTATAATGAAACTACCTCTATACCATGTACGGATGCAAATGCTCTACTAATGAATGTGTGCGATGCGCCAGTATCAAAAAGTGCTCGGGTATGAACTGCAGAAATCAAAATAATACCTGCGACGACGTAGTCAGCGGCAGAAGCATCCTCAATCTGGGCGGCATAGACACGCCCGCTCGATGCTGGTGGTCGTCGATCTGGCTGCCGCGAGGAAGATGGAGCATGATCAGGCCTACCATAGGCCACAGAAGGCCCTGTCGTCTGATGAGGAAGAGAAGGTGCTGAAGCGGTGGAAGGAGCTGGAGAACCTGCTCTGGGGCACGAGCTCTGAATGTGACCGGCCTGTCCACAACGGAAACAACGGTCGTGCCTCTGCTGACAATGCATCGGTAAGTGCGGCCCTCCACAAAAGACACATCGCTCCTGCCGGGGCTGCCGCGAAGTCTGCTGCTACTGAGAGGACTGCTGAGGTCGAGGCGGTCGACGCTGCTGCGAAGACTGACGAGATGATCCAGATCTCTAGCGCCCCTGGCGTCCATGACCCTGAGGATGGAATCGTGGGGGTCTCGGGGGTCCCTGCCTACTCGACTACCCCTCATCCACCGGCGCCGGGCGCTTCGCCCCTGGAGTCCCTACGGGGGCTGGAGCCACCTCATCCATGACTACCTCTCCAGACTCAACATATAACGCCTGCTCCATCGAGGCCTCTAATGTCTGCAATTTGCGGGAGCGAACAAGCTGATAAATGTCCCGGCGCAGCCCCCGCTCAAACATGTAGTGTGGTGACCCGGATCTTTGCAGGGCTTCTACAGTGTGACCAGCAGCTTCTGGAAGCCTACGTGGCATGTCGGCGGTGTTCGCGCGCCAGTTTGGACACAAGAGATGGACTCGGGGCTTAAAATGGATCTCGTAGGTAATCGGGGGACCCCATCGGATGTTTAGAAGAGTTTACGCGCGGAGTGGATATCGAATTTAGGCTCGGCGCGGAATTCGAATTAAAAATACCTTTCCGGGAGCCTCCGGCAAATTATAGGATTGGAATTTGGCAAAATGGACGTCGTTTTTGGAATCAGCGCGCGAAAACGGTCAAGATGGGCTATTTGCTTGATGTTTTTGGGTTGGCGGTTACTGTTCATGCCGGAACAGTACCTCCGGCAGTCGCCGGCGGCGGCGGGCGGCGCCGGCGGGCGGCGGCGCGGCCTCGGGCAGGCGGCACGCGACGGCACGCGGCACGGGCAGGGCGCGGGCAGGCGCCCGGGCGCGCGGGCAGGCGCGCGGTCCACCGCTGAGGTCGTGCACCGTGGGCGGGCCACGTGGCGCTCTCCGGTTGGCCGGTGCAGCAGGCGCGGTCCACTGAATTTGGGCCCGGGTGCACGGTAGACCGGGTGGACACGTGGCGTGAGGTAGTTGGTCCGGTGTTGTGCTCCCGGTCCACGCAATCGGTGGAGTTGTTGACCGGGGCAGGTGGCCGTACGGCGGGGCAGGTGGCCGTACGGGCCCGGGTCAGCCGCGACGTGCGCGGTCCACGGCGCGACGTGCGCGGTGCACGGGTTGTCGGGCCACGTGTCGCGTCGCCATTTGCGGGCGCAGGTGCACCGGGTGCAGTGGGGCCCGGGGGAGTAGTGGACTAGGCTGTGTGGTGGACCGGGCCGCACTGTGCGCGCCCGAAACTTGGCAGGCCGGGCCGCACTGTGCGCGCCCGAATTCGGGCGGACCGGACCGGGCGCCCGGAAGTTGGGACAAGATGGGAATTTTCCCAATTGTTTTCTTCAGGCTATAAATAGGCAGGCCGAGCCCTCTTTTCTGCTTTTTTTTCTCTCAGCCCTTGCAAGATCTCCCCGAGCTCCCTTCTTGGAAGATTTTCATCTTCAAGTCCTTGATCTTCCTGCAGAGTTTTGGGATTTTTGGGAGCATGCATCCCGAGGTTCCCCATTTTACGGTGTGGCGCGATGTTGCTTTCTAGTGTTCTTCTTCGGCGCAGCGACAGTGTTTTAGCTCCCCTGGGCTACCCCGAGATCATTTTGCTGTGATTCTTGCGCCGGCAGACTCCTAAGAGGTAGGACTTCATCTTTTGTTTTGGTCGCACTTTCCCGTTCGAGGTTTTGGCACGGATCCCGAGGCAAACTGTAACCCCATTTTCTGTGTGGACTTCCTTGACAGCAGCGGGGTATTTTGGCCATATCTTTGCGTACGAGCATCAGCCGGAAACGAGCTTGTACAACTTTTTCATCTACTGATCGCAAGGAACGCGCTCGTATTTTTCTTGGATTTTTCTGAGATTTCATCAGAGGTGAAAATTACTGTTTTCTCAGTGAACAGTGTACAGTTTTAACACAGATTTTTGTATGAGTGTACCCCCTTGCCGAATTTTTATCTTGACTTACCGAACTCCGATTTGGGCGTGCAAGGAACCGTTTCGAAGCTATCGACGCAAGGATTGCTGTGATATTTTTATTGGAATTTTCTGGGCACTATCTGCAGGTGATAATTTAACAGTTCAGAATTCAAGGTTGTATGTGGTTTTAAGTGCTATAATTGGGAGCCTAGTGTAATTAGTGGACTTTGTATTGTGCCAGGAGAGTTACGGGTGTGCTGAACTTATTGGAGCAAGGGATTAGAGTTATTTGGTGTTTTCAGCTGTTGGGCTTTGGACAGTCAGCTTTTCAGGTGGGTGCTTTGTTCCGAGAACCGGTGGACGGTTCTCTAACTCTATATGTTAGAATTGCATGCAGGTGTAGGGTACAATACCTGGGATTGATTGGTAAGCTTAACAATGTTGATTTATGGGAATTGCAAGTTAATTATTCATATTATGACAATGGTATTAATCAGACATTTATGTTGATGATTAATGGAAGCTTACCTAAGGCAAGGTTACCCTATATGAATAATTATCATGCCATGTTAGCATATAACCCTTTTATGAGGCTGGTTTATACAATGGGATAGGATTATGTAGTTATGTGCAGGTTCTACTCCAAGGAGTGATTATGGATCGAAAATCATGGACAGGTATGGTCATTGCTAATTCCGGCATGAGGTTTATTTTCTTTATTCTTCTTGAGGACAAATGCATGCTTGTATGGACATTATGTGTATGGACATCTAGTTAGGCCATCTTTTACTGCTGCACTACATATTGGAACTTGACTTAGGAGAAACCATGTTATTCCTTTCTCCCTTCTTGTTAGTCAGGCGGTCTGTGTTGCTCGGGTGCGAGCAGGGGTCTGGGGAGTATAGCAGGGGACATTGAGTGCCAGGGACGGGTTGTGAGGGATTGCGGCTGGCAGGAGTAATTTGCGAATGTAGAACGCTGGACATTTGGGCGGTTGACCGTAGATGGTCGGTTATAGTACTTTGGTAGGGAAGGCGGGTATTGCGGCACCGCCGAATTGGGGGTTTTGACTCGGATATTATGATGTATCTAGAGGCGGGTATTAGACTTCCTCTAGTGGATGGAGTTTTCACTTATCATTTA
>JAQNDB010001131.1:0-55900 GCA_029204045.2 Tillandsia leiboldiana
GACAGCTCAAAGTGAAAAGGGAAAGAAAATTATCGAAATAAAGGGGGGTCTTACATCACTCACCACTAAAAACAAGTTCGTCCTCGAAACTTAACTCTCGCCCGCGGCGAAAAGATCTGGAGCACTCCCTCATCTTCGACTCTGGTTCCCAGGTCGCTTCACGTTCTTCCTGATTGCTCCAAAGCACCTCACGTAGGGGATCGTCCGATTGCGCAACTTTTTGTCTTCCCGTGCTAGGATCCGCACCGGTACTTCTCGAGTTCAGGTCCTCTTTAAGCTCGACTGCGGTGACGTCGAGCACTCGCGATGGGTCGGGGAGGTACCTTCGAAGCAATGGAACACGTGGAACACATCGTGAATCCGGTCAAGGTTCGGCGGTAGGGGCAAGGCGATAGGCCACCGGCCGATGCGCTCCAAGATCTCAAAAGGCCCCACATACCGTGGGCTCAACTTGCCTCTCATCCCGAACCGCTTCACCCATTTGGACGGCGAAACCCGCAGTAACACGTGCTCCCCCACCTGGAACTCCAAGTCGCGGCACCTCTGATCTGCGATCTCTTTGCCGGCTTTGGGCGGTCACCAGCCGCTGTCTGATGAGGCGCACCTTTTTCTCAGTTTCTTCCACCAAATTCGGTCCCAAAAACTTCCGCTCCCCCAGATCGTCCCAACAGATCGGGGACCTATAGCGTCTGCCATACAAAGCTTCGTACGACGCCATACGGATGCTAGCCTGGTAGCTGTTGTTGTAGGCGAACTCCACAAGAGGTAGGTGGCGTGACCATTCGTTCCCCAAATCAAGTACACAGGCTCGGAGCATATCCTCGAGGATCTGGATCACCCGCTCATATTGTCCGTCCGTCTGGGGGTGAAAGGCTGTGCTGAAGTGTAGCTTGGTCCCCAAGGCTCGTTGTAGACTCTGCCAGAAGTTCGAGACAAACCCTGTGTCCCTGTCTGAAGTGATCGATGCCGGTATCCCGTGTAGCCTCACAATCTCGCTAATGTGACCTGAGCCAGCCGATCGCGCGTCCAGGTCGTGTGGATGGGTAGGAAGTGAGCTGACTTCGTTAACCGGTCCACAATGACCCAGATAGTGTTGTGTCCCTGTTGCGACCGCGGGAGCCCGGTGACAAATCCATGGTGATTCGCTCCCATTTCCATTATGGCACTAGTAGTGGTTGCAATTTCTCCGCCGACCGCTGGTGCTCGGCTTTTATGTAGTGGTCCGGAATTCCATGAAACTTTCTGGTGAATCCATTGTGTAGAACACCTTTTGTTGTGTGCCTGGCCCATAGTGCATCAAAGGGATGCCACAGATGGACCCTGTGAGGTATCTTTTACTGATTTGGCCTTCGGCTGCGTTTGCCGAATTTTAGAAAAGGATTTGGGCCAAACAGAGGTTGGATTTGGATTCAGCGCGGAAAAACGCTTGAAAACGGCTATTTGCTTGTTAAATTTGGAGTCCGGATGACCAAAAACGGGTTTCCGGAAGTTTTCGGGAATATTCGGTGCATGGGGGTGACCGTGGACCGGCCTGGAGCCACGTGGCGGCCTATCATTGGCCGGCTCACGCAGCTCGGTCCACGGGAAGACGCGGCGGTGCATAGACCGCGGGCGGGGGACGCGTGGCGTGCCCGTAGTGGCCGGCGCACGCGGCGCGGACCATTGAGTTGTGCGGGTTCGGTGGACCGGGTGCGTGGACACGTGTCGGCCTGGCATTGGCAGGCTCACGGGGGCGCGGTCCACGGGTGCACGGGGGGGGCGCCTCGGGGCGCGTGCGCGCAGAGGCGCCAGGCGGCGCTGTCGGCCGCACTCGAGTGCGGGTGAGTGCGGTCCACGTGTCGGCCCGCCATTGGCGGGCCGTACCTACCGCCGTTGACCGTGAGGGACGCGTGGCGCGCGGCGGGAGCCTTGCACCGCTGTTTCCTGTTGCTGGGACACGTGGCCGCACCAGGAAGTTTCGGGCGCGTCGGATGGGAGCCGTCCGACCGGACTTTCGGGCGCAGTGCGCCCGAATCTTGCGCCCGAAAGTTCGGCCCGCACTGTTTTGGGCTGAGCCTATAAATAGGCTTCCCTGTTTCCTTTTTGGGCTTTTTGGACCCCTTTTCGCAGGGAGTTCTTCAGGAGACTTTTCCCTCTCATAGTGCACTATCCATTGGAGGACTTGGAGGATTTTTGGAGGCACGCATCCCGAGGTTCACAATTTTACGGCGCGGCGCGACGCTCGTTCTCCGGCAACCCGCTTCGCCCCTTCTCAGTGTTTGGGCTCCCCCGACTCACCCCGACCTCCTTTTCCGGCGATTCTTGTGCCGTTGGACTCTCGACAGGTAGGACTTCAACTCCGGTGTTTTGAGGTTCCTCGTTTTCCGTGCTGACCTTGGAGTTTTCAGAGCACCCATTTGACCCATTTTCCTTCGCGGATTTTTGGACAGCGCTGCGATGAACTAGCCATATCTTTGCGCACAGGCAGCGGATCGAGGCGTTTCAAAAGGCAAACTTCATCTTGTTTTCGCAAGGAATCTCCTGGATTTTTCTGAGATTTTTCTGGATTTGTCTCGAAGGTGAAGATCTCCTTTCACTGTAGTTCTTTGACACAGAAATTTGGTGCAGTTTGGTTTGGGGTGTTGCTCTTGCAGAATTTGTAACTCAGCGTAGAAAACTCGGAATTGAACGTGCAGGTACTCGTTTCGACGGGTTCGTCGCGAGGATCGTGTCAGTATTTATCTTGGATTTTTTCGGGCATATTTCACAGGTGAAAACGACATATAGTGGACTGCTGTAATTGGGACAGATTTTGGGTTGTATTGTGTGATTAATGTGTGTTTGTTCTTTTGGGGAATGTTGTACAGTTTTGTGGAGGTTGTTTGGACCGAGCGTGGACATCACTTTTGGGACCTGGATTTAGCGCTCGAGGTGGGTGTTGTTGTAAACCTCCTACTTTTGATTTCCCACTAGGCATATTAGAGTGTTGCTTGATCATGTTGCTAGTTAGAATTGTGTAATGGACCTAGTGTTACGGAATTTGAGTTGGCGTAGTTTCGTGAAAGTCTCAAGTCTTGAAGATTGAAGGTGAAGAAAGTTGGATCATTTAACTCAATCTCAAGAAAGAAGAATTCAAAAGGATCAGGTATGTTTAACTAAAGATTTTGTGTGATCCGAATACTTCTTGTAGTGTAGAAACACTTGGAAGAATCTTTCATTGCATAAAAATCAAAAACTGGACTTGGGACATGTTCAGGATCCGGATCAGGTTGTTCGATCCGGATCCCGAAGGTGGTTCGTTCATACACCAGTTCAATCCGGATCGTAGTCTCTTGATCCGGATCCCGAACACTGAGTTTACCATCTTCCTTGAACGATCCGGATCAGGCTTCGCAATCCGGATCCCGAACGTTGATGTTTGGTGAACTGTATGAACGATCCGGATCAAGCACTTCGATCCGGATCCCGAACCTTCGTTTTTCTGGAATTGGCTGACTCGTTACGACGATCCGGATCACAGCTATCCGATCCGGATCGCCGTCCGTAAAATTTCCAGAAATGTTAGGTTTTTGATTCTTATCTCCTTCCTAGGGTTTCTAACCTATAAATAGACCCTATGACTCTTTTTCTAGGGTGAATCCACATCATAGCCGTCATTTTCATATATCATTTTATACGGCTATAGATCCACATATAGAGAAGAAAGGAAATCATTAGAGAATACTCTATGTTTCTTCATCTATATTGATTAGTTTGATTCTAGGTTTTCATACTCACATCTTGAGTTGAATCAAACTAATGAATACTTAGATGGTATTTCCGATCTATCTTTGATCTAAGTATTCGGCGGATCATCACCACCCAAAACAACGATTTACCCCAAAAATCGGCGCGTGGATTCGCGTGTCCTTGTGGATTCAAGGTTCAACCGCTCTCGTGGATTCGGAGCGAGGCACGTTCGTGGATTCGAAGGGTGCTATTGGGTGAAGACCGTGGATTCGGTCGGACGTCGTGGATTCGACGTTGGACGCCGTGGATTCGGCGTTGGGCGCAGATCGTGGATTCGAGAAGCGTCGCGGAGCGAGCGGAGAAGATCCTCTAGGAGCGTATGGAAAAGGTTGAGTCGTAAGTGTGTACGGTAAATCACCTTGTACGTGTTTTAATTCTAGTGGATTTCTGCCGTGTTATCGGTCCCGTGGTTTTTTACTCCGGTGATGGAGTTTTCCACGTAAAAATCTTGCGTATTATTTTTATTTCCGCATTGGGTTTTTATCGCAACGATTTTTTGAGTGTTTATACGTTTACACCTATTCACCCCCCTCTAGGTGTTTTTTCCCCTATTTAGATCCGTATTACATATAACCCAACAAGTGGTATCAGAGCGGGAATAGGGTTGTAAACAATGGTTGAAGGTGGAAACATCAACCGACCCCCGTTCTTCGATGGAACAAATTATGCGTACTGGAAAGTACGGATGAAAGCCTTTTTAATTTCCATCGACGAACGGGTGTGGCAATCAATTGAATTAGGATGGTCTAATCCAACTGAATTTATTGGTGATGTTCGCACCTTAAAACCTAGGTCGAAATGGACCAAGGAAGAGTTAGATTCATCTTCTTACAATGGCAAGGGAATTAATGCTATTTTTAATGCCTTATCTCAAACTGAATTCTCTCGCGTCTCGGCATGTGAGACTGCGAAAGAAATCTGGGATGTTCTTCAGGTTACACATGAGGGAACTAACCTCGTGAAGATTCAGAAACTGCAAATGCTTACGAGCAAGTTTGACTCTATCTTAATGGCAGAAAATGAATCTTTCACGGACTACTATACACGATTGCAAGACATCGTAAACTCATGTGCTAATCTGGGAGAGAAGATTCCAGAATTTAAGATTGTAAGAAAAATCTTAAGAACTCTTCCTGAACGATTTCGCCCAAAGGTTACTGCCATTGAAACTATTAAACACCCGGACGAAATACGTGTAGAAGAATTAGTTGGTTCATTACAAACTTATGAAATGACATTTACTACTAACAATTCTTCTGGAAAGGCATCCACTTCTAAGTCTTCAGGTTATGCGTTGAAAACAACTAAGGAAGAAGACGCGGATACATCCTCCTCAGACGATGACGAGAACCTTTCTATGGAGGAATTTGAGAAGCAGCTCGCTCTCTTGACAAGGAAGTTTCGCCGCAACTTTCGAAGGGGTAATTCAAGCAAATCTCCATCCTTCGGAAAGTCGAACAAAGGCAAGGGTACTTCAAGTTACAAGTCAAGAAAGCAAGAGAACTTCTCAAAGGATAAGAAAAGTTCAGAAGGACAACTACAATGCTTCAAATGTCGAGGCTACGGCCACATTGCAACGGAGTGTCCTAACAAGTATCCGGCAAAGAAGAAGGCGATGCAAGTCGTCACTTGGGATGACAACTCAACGTCAAATGAGTCGTCTTCAAGTGATGAAGAAAAGAGCTCCACCGCATTCCACGCGTCCGTATCTTCACCCTTCATGTGCTTTATGGCAAGTACATCTGAGTCGTTGTCCAACTCCACTGTTGAAAAGAATGCAACGGACAACGAATCGGATGATTCGGAAGGTGAAGAATTTGCTCTAGCCTATCACAGATCTTTACGGGATTTAAAGAAACCGGCTAAGCAAAACAAGGGGTTGAGAGGGAGATTGCAGGATCTCGAAGAAGAAGTAAAAAGGGTAACTTCTCTCTCGACCGATCTTGAAGTGGAAAGGGATAAACTGATAAAAGAAAATGTTTCCCTTCAAGAGTCCAATGAGCAACTCGAGAAGAACTATATAGATATGGTGAACAAAGCAACTACTTCTTGAAGCTCTACGGCGAGGCCCGACGGAAAAATTGGAAATGACAGAGACCATTTCCAACTCAAGGATGACTTACAGCAATTTTCTTTAGGAAGGAGTAAGTTGGATAAACTTCTTGGTCTTGGTCAAACAAACAAGTTCGGCCTCGGATACAATCGAACTGAAGACAATTTTAGTTCGGTTGGGACAGTCTTTGTGCCTCAGTCGGTATCTCCTCCTCCGACACCGGAAATCATGACAACAACGACAACAAACCTACTTCATCCTCTTCAGAATCGTCAAGCACAAAGGTATGTTTTCGTTGTAATTTTGCAGGGCACATTGGAAGAAATTGCAAGATTGGAGCTCAAAGATCAAATCAACCACATCTTGCAACTGCTACCAATAAGTTCACTCCCGGAATTCAAAGAAGGATTTTCCTAAAGAAAAGGACATTGGTAGTACTTCAAACAAGACGATGACAAAAGAAAAAGACCAATCATGCAAGACGTCTTCATCAAGGAAAACTTCTCAACCATTGCCAACATACTCCAAAACTCAAAAGGTTTGGGTATGCAAAGGTGAAACCCCTCCTTGTCTTTAATCGTTCTACGATTAAATCTTGTGTAGTTTATGTAGACTACTTTCTTTTCTTCTTTTTCTTTTGGCCGACCCGTCAACCATCTTTGGGAGGTAAATGGTACATCTTTTATTGGTTGATGATTTCTCTCGGTTTTCATGGGTAGCATTTTTTGAAAGAGAAAGCTGATACGTTTGACTCTTTTCATGAGATTTGCCATCGTATTATGATGAAAAGAATGAAAAGATCATTCGTGTTAGAAGTGATAGAGGTGGAGAATTCATAAATTCAAAATTCATTGATTTTTGCACTTCAAATGGAATCAAACATGAATTCTCGGCACCCTATACACCTCAGCAGAATGGTGTTGGTTGAGCGCAAGAACAGGGTTGTTCAAGAGATGGCGCGTGTGATGCTTCATAGCCGGAATTTGCCGCTACATTTTGGGCTGAAGCTGTGAACACCGCTGTCTATGTCATTAATAGAGTTTACTTGCGCCCAGGAACTTTAAATACACCATATGAGCTGTGGTTTAGTAGAAAACCCAATATCAAATATTTTCGTGTCTTCGGGAGTCGATGTTACATTTTACGTGACCGTGAAAATCTTGGAAAGTTCGACTCTCGAAGTGATGAAGGGATCTTTCTGGGTTATTCTACGAATAGCAGAGCATATTGAGTATTTAACATTGAATCTAAGACGATCGTAGAATCTATAAATGTTAAAGTAGATGAAGCTTTTCACTTTGAAACTGGAAAATCTACCCTCGATATCTCTCTAGATGATGATTCTCCTGCTAGTGCATCTTCTCATAATAATACTTCCAATATTAATGATGCATCTAATGGTTCTTCTAGTTTATCTGATGTGCAGGAATCAACTCATACATCTCCGAGTACTCCGCTTCAACAAACGTTACGAATCTCCAAGGATCATCCGGAATCGAATATTATTGGAGATCCACAAGAAGGAGTCAGAACTCGGAGGCAGTTGGTTTGTGGATTCGCTTGCTACGTATCTTTATCGAACCAAAGAACATAGATGAAGCTCTTCAGGATGAATACTGGATTAAAGCACTGCAGGAAGAGCTCCATCAATTTGAGCGAAACAAAGTCTGGGAATTAACGAAGCCTCCAAAGCAACACAATGTGATAGGTACCAAATGGATCTTCAAGAACAAGAAAAATGAGGATGGTACTATCATCAGGAACAAGGCACGATTAGTTGCTCAAGGCTACTCTCAAGTAGAAGGTATAGACTTTGACGAAACATTCGCCCCTGTAGCTAGACTCGAGTCCATTCGTATACTGTTTGCTATTGCTTGTCATTTTTAAAATCAAATTATTTCAAATGGACGTTAAGAGCGCATTTCTAAATGGGTTTTTTAAATGAGGAAGTTTTATGTGGCTCAACCGAAAGGTTTTGTAGATCATAAACAACCTAACCATGTTTTTCGTTTGAAAAAGGCTCTTTACGGTCTGAAACAAGCACCGCGAGCATGGTACGAATGGTTAACAAAGCACCTTTTGGAGAAGGGCTATACTCGAGGGGGAGCTGATAGGACTCTCTTTGTGAAGCATTATCAAAATAATTTCATTGTAGCACAATATATGTCGATGACATAGTATTTGGCGCAACAAGAGATAACGATGCTTCTAAATTCGCGGAGACCATGGAAAGCGAATTTGAGATGTCCATGATGGGCGAATTGACTTATTTTCTTGGATTGCAAATTAAACAAAATGATGAAGGTATTCACTTGAGTCAATCCAAGTATGCAATGGAGTTGGTCAAAAAGTTTGATCTAGAAAATTGTAAAGATTTTCCGACTCCAATGGGAACTAGCCACAAGGGACTTGGAAGTGAATCACATAGTGAGAATGTAGACGAGAATTGTATCGAAGTATGATTGGAAGTCTACTTTACCTCACGGCTAGTCGCCCGGATATATCTTTTGGTGTTGGGATTTGCGCGAGATATCAATCAGCACCAAAGGAGGTTCACCTGAAAGCGGTGAAAAGGATCATCCGGTATATCAAAGGATCAATTAATTTCGGAATTTGGTATCCTATGGGAACAAGTTTGGATATTGTTGGATACTCAGATGCCGATTGGGTAGGATCAGTGGATGATCGGAAAAGCACGAGTGGTGCATGCTTCTATCTTGGCCATTGCCTTGTTGCATGGCACAGTAAAAAGCAGAATTGCATAGCACTCTCGACTGCCGAAGCGGAATACATTTCAGCTGGAAGTTGCTCAACTCAACTCATTTGGATGAAAAGCGTACTGAGCGACTTCCGCATTTCAGCATCTTCGGTAACAATACTTTGTGACAACACTAGTGCTATTAACATTTCTAAAAACCCTGTGTTGCACTCTAGAACAAAACATATTGAACTTAGATATCATTTTCTTAGAGAGCTAGTTGAATCAAATACTCTTCAACTTTCATATATTTCAACTGAGGATCAATTAGCTGACATTCTAACAAAACCTTTGGATCAAAAACGTTTTATTCATTTACGAAAAGCAATTGGGATGCTTTCCTTGAAATAATCCTCTTTTTGAAATCTTTGCTTAGGATAGGTTTTGTATTTGTTTTGTTTTGTTCATTATCTATGTTTGTACATAGGACATTAATTGAGCATAGATCATAATTGACTTTAATTGCATCTTTTCGCACATTTAGAAATTTATTATGCTTTTGCCATCATAATATTTCACTGTTGCAATGATCATTTATGTTAATTAAATCATCTTCTAAAGTGATCAAAGTCAATTTCTCTCTCTCTATGATCTCTTGGTATAGTCATTATCTTATTTGACTGCTTAGTCAAGTATGAAATCGAGATCAATATTTGGTTGAATACTTTATATCTTAAATAATTGATAGCCAATTGAGGGGGAGTCATAGAAAGGTAAAATGCTCAAAAGATGTGGAAAGAGTTACATCCCAATGAGGAGTGTGAAAACTACCACCACATGGAGGAAAGAGCTACCACCTCGGTCGTCCGAGTATTGTGTGCAGCTACCACATGTATACCAAGCATGGTTGTTCAAATTTTTGATTAAGTAAAATGCATGTTGAAATACTTGACTCTGTCAAATTTCAAGGTTAGTATAAGGTGGGTTTTTAATGAAAGATGCTCAAAGAGCCACTCTCTTCAACAGATTGTCTAGATATATTATCTACTATATTTGGGATTTCAAACATCTATTGATCTTTGTATTTCATTTTCTTTACTGAATTGATGATTTGATAAAGGCATTACTCATAAGATCAAGTTAGATGTGATTGAAGGTGTTCAACTTTAAGGGATTTAATTTTTGTAAATTTTCGTTTCATTTTTGGATATTATTGATAGATTTGGCATAATCTAATTCTTGTTGTATGAAACGATGATTCTTGTTTAAAGTTGATACACATTTGTGCTTACAATCTTTTTCTGGATTTTCCTGAATTTCTCTGAAATTTTCTAAAGAAAAGTTGGGGCCGATCCGGATCGGGCTAGATGATCCGGATCCCGAACGCAGGAATTCTTCTGCGGGCTGACGATCCGGATTGTATCTGCCGATCCGGATCCCGAACGCAGTTTCTCACTGCGGGTAGCCGATCCGGATCGCAGTTATGAACTGATCCGGATCGCGGCTAGGTTTTATAAGGAACGAAAGGGGTTTTTGATTTCTTTACTCCAATCTTTTGTTCCGAAGTTTCCAGAGCCTCTCTCTCTAGATTTCATCCTTCCTGGAAGCTTTCAAACTCAGGTTCTTCAACTCCAAGTAAGTTTTATTGATCAAAATCTCGGTTTTTCACCGTTTTTTTCTTTTCCTCCTCAAACGTGATGAATTTCTTGGATCAACTTTGTTTGTGGATGGTTTTTGATCAAATTTCTTTTGAAATAAGAACTCTGGGTAGATTAGTTTTGATTATATGCTAGGTATTCTCCTGATTAACAGATTTTTAGGCTTCGATTTCTAAAATTTCGGTTTTAGGGCATATAATAAGGATTTTCGAAAATCATGCAATTGATCTATTTTTAAAAGTCCTTTTGCAAAACTAATTTGATTCTTAGTCTCTCTACATGATAATGATTCGTTGGATACAATTTTTTTTCAATTTTTGAAAATTAACAATTTTTCATGTGTTCTTGAGTTGGTCTACACAGGATTTCTTTTCTCACGAAACCATTAGCAATGGTGATCACTTGGATTGTTTTCCTACTTGCTGCTATGGTACATACGAGAGACACCGTCAAGCCCAAGAGGGCTAAGAAGGCTAAGAAAGCGAAGAAAGCTAAGGATGATTCCGATACAGAATCTGAAACGGAATCAATTGACTGGGATGAACTGCAAGTTGAAGCAACGACTGTTCCCACTGCTTCAAAGGGAAAAGCGCCTGCGGAAACATCGAAGGCTCCGCCTACTGCTGCTGAAAAAGGGAAAGCTCCAATGGAAGAGACTTCAGGGAAGACAAGGAGAAAAAGTGTTGCTCGCAAGAGAGGAAGTGCTCGAGGAATCACCATTGAGCAACCAGCTGCTGGCCAAGCACCTGCACAAGACTTTGTCAGCTCGGCCAGAATAAAGGATTTTGAAAACAGAGAATGCATTGGAGAAAGGCATGTTGATGTAAAAGCCTTAACGCAACGTTCTCAGATGTTCGGGACTTTGTTTGACCAGAGAGGTCTTGCTCCCATTTGCGAGTTCCCGGAGACCACTGGGTATTGTCTTCACTCAGTGAGGATGTTTTATCAGAATGCCTGCTATCTAGTTGATCAGGAAAGCGGGCGTCGGGATTTTCAAACATTAGTCAAGAATGTCAGAATCAAAGTAACGCCTCAGCTAATTGGTGAAGTACTAGGGATGGACGCCCGAGCCGATGGTACTCATTACCTGAAGAATCAAGCCTTCAACACCTTCTCCTGGAGAGTGGTAGTTGATGGAATCTGTGTTCCAAATACTCGGTCGACAGGAAACTCCGTTTTCTCGAAAGAACTACGACCAGAGTACCGCATCTTAAATCTTATTGTTTGTTACAATATTATTCCAAACATGAACACAAAGGTTCTTCGGTGGGAAAGAATGATATTCCTTTATCTACTTGGAAACCCCGCAGCTGCAATGGGAGCTAACTTAAACATTCCCTACGTCATCTGGTCAAGAATGGCACGATATGTGGAGCAAGCTCATCCGTCAGAGAGACTACCTTTTCCAATGATCATCATGCGCATTCTTCGCAAGTTTAAAGCTGACTCAAATGCGAGTTACTATCTGCACAGTTTAGGAACGATCAATGACACAACATTTGTAAAGTCTCTTTCGACGAAGCCAGATGAACCTTTCATACCTCTTCACCGGCAACGCGAACAACGACAACAAGCAACAACCTCTGCACCGGCAGCAGCTCCTCCAGTTCAACCAGCACCTCCGGCACAAGAAGCACCACAATCAACTTCTGATGATGATGCATCTGTTACCTCAATCTATAAAGAACAGCAAAGGCTCTCCAACGAGCAAGAACGTATATCAAATGAACTAATTGAGGTAAAGGAAGAAATAAAGAAGGTAAATCAACATCAATCAGCAATGAACAAGCGAATAAAGAAGATCTTCCAAATCCTCGGCTGTATCAGTTCAGACGAGTCTGAATAATCCGTATCCTTCTAATTTCTGTTTATTATGCATATGCTTAAATCCTTCTGTTGTGCAGGTTTTTAAGTTTTAATTTGAGTTTTTAGTTCTCGAACTTAAACTGTTAACCATTCTCTCCACTTATGTAATTTTTGGCTTTATTTGTGACAAAAAGGGGGAGAGAGTTTAGAACAATGAGAGAGTTTAGAACAATGATTGAACCATGATAACCATGATTGTGAACTGATGATGAAGATTTTGTGTATATCAAGGTAAGTATGATCTCAACTTCAACTTTGGTTTTCATCTTGTGATTGTTTGCATGTCTCGACTAACTATTCGACTAACTATTTGGGCATGTAATATAACTAACAAGTTGATGTTGGACTAACATTTTGACATTTGGTTTTTGAATGCATAGAAGATATGTTGGTTTTTAACTTTGATTCTCTTACATATCTGAATTCTCAAATGCCATGATGATTAGATAAACTCTATCTCTGTACTAGGTTTTATATGCTAGATATTCTTGAGGTATCTAACGATCTCTTTTTGTCAAGAATGATTTCTTTGTGCAGAGAGTACAGATGTCTAAGTCTAGAGTCTGTTTTAGGAGTTTATCTCATGTTTTTAAATTTTTGGATCTCCATTGTAAATTTTTGTTGTATGGTGATAGCAACAAAAATATCTTTTTGAATTTTCTTTAGTGGATCTATGTTTTGTCACGAAACCGCCAAAGGGGGAGATTGTTACGGAATTTGAGTTGGCGTAGTTTCGTGAAAGTCTCAAGTCTTGAAGATTGAAGGTGAAGAAAGTTGGATCATTTAACTCAATCTCAAGAAAGAAGAATTCAAAAGGATCAGGTACGTTTAACTAAATATTTTGTGTGATCCGAATACTTCTTGTAGTGTAGAAACACTTGGAAGAATCCTTCATTGCATAAAAATCAAAAACTGGACTTGGGACATGTTCAGGATCCGGATCAGGTTGTTCGATCCGGATCCCGAAGGTGGTTCGTTCATACACCAGTTCAATCCGGATCGTAGTCTCATGATCCGGATCCCGAACAGTGAGTTTACCATTTTCCTTGAACGATCCGGATCATGCTTTGCAATCCGGATCCCGAACGTTGATGTTTGGTAAACTGTATGAACGATCCGGATCGTGCACTTCGATCCGGATCCCGAACCTTCGTTTTTCTGGAACTGGCTGTCTCGTTACGACGATCCGGATCCTAGCTAGTCCGATCCGGATCGCCGTCCGTAAAATTTCCAGAAATGTTAGGTTTTTGATTCTTATCTCCTTCCTAGGGTTTCTAACCTATAAATACACCCTATGACTCTTTTTCTAGGGTGGATCCACAGAGTCTATAGCCGTCATTTTCATATACCATTTTATACGGCTATAGATCCACATATAGAGAAGAAAGGAAATCATTAGAGAATACTCTATGTTTCTTCATCTATATTGATTAGTTTGATTCTAGGTTTTCATACTCACATCTCGAGTTGAATCAAACTAATGAATACTTAGATGGTATTTCCGATCTATCTTTGATCTAAGTATTCGGCGGATCATCACCACCCAAAACAACGATTTACCCCAAAAATCGGCGTGTGGATTCGCGTGTCCTTGTGGATTCAAGGTTCAACCGCTCTCGTGGATTCGGAGCGAGGCACGTTCGTGGATTCGAAGGGTGCTATTGGGTGAAGACCGTGGATTCGGTCGGACGTCGTGGATTCGACGTTGGACGCCGTGGATTCGGCGTTGGGCGCAGATCGTGGATTCGTGAAGCGTCGCGGAGCGAGCGGAGAAGATCCTCTAGGAGCGTATGGAAAAGGTTGAGTCGTAAGTGTGTACGGTAAATCACCTTGTACGTGTTTTAATTCTAGTGGATTTCTGCCGTGTTATCGGTCCCGTGGTTTTTTACTCCGGTGATGGAGTTTTCCACGTAAAAATCTTGCGTATTATTTTTATTTCCGCATTGGGTTTTATCGCAACGATTTTTTGAGTGTTTATACGTTTACACCTATTCACCCCCCTCTAGGTGTTTTTTCCCCTATTTAGATCCGTATTACATATAACCCAACACCTAGCATGCTTGTATGAGATCACGGATTCATTATTACTACTTGCATGGTTAGAGAACTAAATGTTAGTAAGTTGTGTTTCCTTGCTTTAGAGGTGTAGTTTAAACACTTGGAATCATGCTAATCCAAATCATGTTGTTTGTATAATGGAAGGTTTGGGCATGTGGTTAGAGTTCATATTTGGAAAGATTAATTGTTAGTGAGTTCCTCTCTTTGTAACAACATATTGGAAGTGATTGTATCTTGAAAAGCAAAGTGTTAGGGAAATTCTTTATTCTTGTGGGAGCACGTGGTTAGGGCTCGCATCTTGAGAAGCCTATTGTTAGTCGTTAATGTATTAAGATTGTATCCTGGATCATGTATTATGCATCATGTACATTGGAGGTCCCATGCACTTAGTTTTGTAAAAGTTAGAATGCTTGTAATTGCTTTATCAAGTAAAGGACTTTGCATGCTTGTATGGTCATTTAGCTAGGCCACCTTTTTCTACTACACTACATATTGGGACATGACTTAGGAGAAACCATGTTTAGTTGTTCTCCTTTTTATTCGGTTACATATTGCTCGAGTTAGAGCAGGGGTATGGGATAGTGTAGTCGAGGTCATCGAGTCGGGGTCAGATTAGACTCGATTATGGATCGTGGGGCATTGTGGTAACCGCGGACAGTAGGCGGTTAGCCAGTTGTTGATTACTTTATCAGATTGGACTTGGGGGATTGTTGCGGCGACCGCGGACTTTGGGCGGTTGACCGGATACTTTACTTATGCATCAGATTGGGTATCAGATTACTCTAGTGGATGGAGTTTTCCACTTGTTGAGTATTATTGCACCAGATTGGGGATTGGGGTTTCATTAGTGGATGGATTTTCCCACTTTGATCGTAGTCATGATGAAAGTCCTGCTATACTGAGATATTGGTTACTGAGATATTGGTTACTGAGATATTGATACTGAGATACTATACTCGTGTGGGTCGCTCCCCTCGAGTGCCACTCCGGAGGTAGGCTTTTCTGACCCAGCCTTGTGTGCCGGTCTGATACTGATGTTGGGATGCGAGCCGTGCGGGCCAATCCCGCGGTTTCGAGCCTTGTGAGCAGATTCCGCTGAGCAGGCAATGCCAGTTGTACTGGTGGCACATGATTGGGTATTTGGACAGATACAGTTTTCTGATGCATTCATACAGTCATCTCTTTAGATACTGCATTTAGAGGCATAGTAGTGATAGTTTACCTTATCAGTAGCCTTTATAGCTTACTACTGTTTTTCCCTTTTTGCCTCTAGTTATCCTAGTGGGCCGTCAGGGTTTGAGGTTTTGCCCACTAGGGGAGACTGCTGTTTTTATAGTAGTTCTCACCCCCCATTGTCCTTCTTTTCTTTTCTCCCTTTGTTTTGCAGAGTCTTCTGCGGGAGTTGCAGGGCCGTCTCGGGCAGAGCGAGGCAAGCTGTTAGCGGATTATGTAGTTCATCTACCCCGACTTCAAGCTTAGTCGTGTACCAGTTGTACCCTTTTCTTTCTCAGACAGTTGTAGTTTATTTTGGGTCTGGCTCTTGCCAGCTGTTTGTACTTATTTCGTGAGCTGGGAGAGACACTTGTATATTTTGAGAGTTTTTATTATGCTTTTACTTTCCAGCTGTAGTCTGAGATGTAGTAGTTTTATTTTAGCTCTGTTTTATGCTCCTTTATTAAATCTTTTATTTCTGAGCAGGTTACCAACGCTTCGTGTACACGGGAAATTCTGTGTGCACGGCGGATCTGTGGACGGGCCCGGGTTCTGGTTTACACCCGGGGCGTGACAGATTAGTTTGGTATCAGAGCTTAGGGATAGGTCAGTTGGGACTTAGAAAAACCCTAGGCTTTTGGCAGACGCTAGGATGTTAGGGCATGAGTGGCGTGATATTTTGCGAAAGTCGGTGATTTTAGTCAGTTGACTCTTCCAGTGAGTGAAGAGGGATCGACATACCCTATTTCTGTTGAACAATTATGTTGGCTGCAGACAACATAAAGTTGCAGAAATATGGGGATGTCTTTGACTTTCGCTAGATTGGGTCTTGTGGGGTTTTGTTGCTGATTTTTGGTTTACTGTGGCAGGATGTCCCCGCGTCGTCGTTCACCCACCGGGGGTACCCCCGCACCCTCTGAGGAGTCTGAGCGGGCGGTATCCGCCGAGTTGGGAGAACTGCGGGCTTTGGTGACCCAGTTAGTGGCGAGGAGCTTCCGTCAGGACCAGCGCCTGGAGCAGTTACTGGCGCGGCAGGGTGACTTGACGGTTGGCGAGGGGGCCGGGGCTTCAGAGCAACGTCCAGACAGGAAACGCCCAGCCCCCGATGAGGATGGACAGGCCAGTTCGGGGACACCATCACGACCCCCGCGGCCCCAGCCTCCGGGCCGTGGGCGTCTTGATCGACGAGGACCTGGTAGGATTCAGAGGCCACCGCAGCAGCAGCAGCCTCGACAGTCTCAGGCGTTGTCCCAGTGTGTTTTCTGTAGGGGGCAGCATCCATCTGATACCTGTAGCTTGAGGGAGGGTCGATGCTTCCGATGTGGGCAGCCAGGCCACATCCGATCTACGTGCCCCTTTCGGACCTTGGTAGCACCTCCTTCTGCATTGGCCCCTACCGCACCCCAGCAGAGGTCGCGATCACGACTTCAGAGACGGCAGCATCAGCCGCGACAGTTACGGGTCCCTGGCAGTTGTATTTTCTATGGAGATTCAGCACTTTCCCGACACTTGTGATCTGAGGTGGGGGCGTTGTTTTGGCTGTGGTCAGGCCGGGCACCTACGAGTTTCATGCCCTTTTGCGACATCAGCGGCACCGACTTCGGCATCTGTTCCTGCCACTTCCCAGCTACGACCGGGTGCTTCATCGACTAGGTCCCCAGGCAGACCGAGCTTCGCCTCCCCACCCTTCTGGTGAGAGACAGCCGATGTTGAGTGATCAGGGCGGCTTAGCACTGGCGGGGGTTTCTGCTACGGCTGACTGTGCGGTGGCAGGTATGATTTATTACTGGCATTTGGATTCTTGTCTTATTTGTTATACGAGCATCGCATTCTTTCCTGAGTAGATCAGTTGCATCATCATATGGGTTAGAGGTAGGGCTTTTACCACATGCACGAGAGGTTTAGTTTCCCCGATCTTTTTGCACGTGGAGGAGTGTTGTGGGTCCTGCCCGATGCAGATCGAGTTCTGGATTATGTTAGTGGACCTGTCGGTCTTGAGACAGCTGAGGGACTTTGATGTAGTTCTTGGGTTGGATTGGCTGGCTCGATACTTCTGCGATTTTTTTTGATGATGCCGCGAGGACTGTTACCTTTAGCGAGCCAGGCCAGGAGGTGTGTGTGTATAGAGGGTGTCAGGATGTTTCTTTTACCTCAGTGGTTGCGACTTCCTGAGCGAGGCGGATGATCCGCAGTGGATGCATAGCCTTTTTGGGCTAGTGTGGTGGAGGAGCCTACGGCGGCATCGGAACTCGCGGATATCCCTTTTGCCCTACGAGTTCCCGGATGTTTTCCCCTGAAGTTGGTTGGTATGCCGCCGGTTAGGGAGATTGAGTTTTGATTGATGTAGTTCCAGGAGCTACGTCAATCTCTAAGGCTCCTTATCGAATGGCACCGGCTAAGCTGCGAGAGTTAGAGGCGCAATTTCGGGACTTGAAGGTTGAGGGTTTTGTTGGACCCAGTGTTTCGCCTTGGAGAACGCCGGTGCTATTTGTAAAAGTGAAGGATGGTTCACTACGACTTTGTGTGAGAGTTCAATTTAGTGACCATCAAGGACGAGTACCCCTTTTGCCGCGCATTGATGGCTTAGTTGATCAGCTGCAAGGGGCTTGTGCCTTCTCGAGGATTGATCTCCAATCAGGTTACCACCAGCAGAAAGTGAAGGCCGAGGATATCCCCAAGACGGCTTTTAGATCCCGGTACGGGCATTATGAGTTCCCTGTTATGCTTTTTGGTTTAACTAATGCCCCTGCTATATTATGGATCTGAAGAACCGGGTATTCCAGCCGTACTTGGACCTGTTTGTCGTTGTGTTCTTTGACGACATTGTGTTTTACCCCCGGAGGGATATTGAGCGTGTGGAGCACTTGAGGATAGTGCAGCAGCTTCTACGAGAGAAGAAGCTGTATGCCGAGGGTGAAAAGTGCGAATTTTGGCTTCGGGAGGTTGCATCTGTAGGCCACTTTGTGTTAGCCGCAGGAGTGGCAGTTCACCCGACGAAGATTGTTGTTGTTCGGGATTGGCCTAGACCGACGACGGTTACTGAGGTCCATAGCTTTTGGGCTTAGCGCGTCATTACCGTCGATTTGTGGAGGGCTTTGCGAAGCTCTTTGCCCTTTTCCCCTGACCAGTTTGGCAAGGAAGGGAATAAGGTTTGTTTGGACTGAACGGTGCCAGCTGAGCTTTAAGGAACTGAAGAGGAACTTGATTTGGGCACCACTTCTGGCATTGCCAGTGAGGGGCGATGGATTTATGATTTGCAGTGACGCCTCTCCCAGCGGTTTGGGATGTGTTGTGTGGCAGCATGGTAGGGTAATTGCTTATGCCTTACGGCAATGAAAGGATTATGAGAAGAATTATCCTACTCACGATTTGGAGCTTACGACTGTGATGTTTGCGTTGAAGTTGTGGAGGCATTACCTCTACGGAGAGCACTGTGATATTTACACTGATCATAAGAGTTTGAGCATGTTGATCACGTGGCAGGCACCGCTGGTGGAGCAGTGAGGCGTCTACAGATTGAGATAGTATTCCCTGGGGTCTCTGCTAGACTCATGTCTATGATCTTGCAGCCCCACTCTGCTGGCCAGGATTAGGGAGACACAGAGTGAGGACCCCCACTCGACGAGGATCGGATCACAGCTTCAGGCAGATCATATAGGGGATTTTGCACATGACAGCTCGAGAGTACTACGGTACAGAGACCAGAGTTGTGAGGGGTCCATTATTCACCTTTTTCCATTCGTTCTGGTAGGACTAGGATGTATAGGGACCCGAGGCTTGTATCACTTTTGGAGGGAGTCTACAGTCAGCCTTGGGGGGGGACCCAGCTCCGATGTGGCACAGCGTTCCACCCACAAACCGATGGACAGCCTGAGCACACCATACAGACCCTCGAGGACATGTTGAGAGCATGTGTCATGGATTTTGGAGGAGAGTGGTACCGGCACTTAGCAGTGGTTGAGGTTGCGTGCAACGGCAGCTATTAGGCGAGCATTCAGATGGTTCCGTTCGAGGCGCGGATGGACGTATGTGTCGGTCGCCCTTGTATTGGGGTGACGTGGGTGAGAGGAGGACTTTGGGACCGGAGTTACTGTTGGAGACAGAGGAGAAAGCCTGATTATCCCGCCGACATTTTGTGATGGCCCAGAGCCATCAGAGGAGCTACGCCGATACTCGGCGGCGAGACCTAGAGCTTCAGATTGGTGATCAAGTCTTTGAAGGTCTTGCCTTCGGAAGAAGTCTGGGATTTGGAGTTCGTGGGAAGTTTAGTCCCCGTTTTATCGGACCCTTCGCATATGACCGGCTTCACCTCTTTGGGGATCGGCGAGGATCTTGGATATGAGGAGCGCCCGTTGCGAGTTCTTGCTCGTGTGGTGAAGGAACTGCGCAACCGGGCCATTCCGTATGTGAAGGTCTTGTGGAGCGATTACGATGAGTGTGAGGCTACTTGGGAGCTAGAGATGGTGATGAAAGGTACCTACCCCTTTTCTGTTCAAAGCTTCCGGTTGAGGTACGTCTGGTTGTTTTTCTTGTTTCGTGGACGAAACTCCTTTTAGTGGGGGAGGATGTAGTGGTCCGGAATTCCTTGCAACTTTTCTGGTGAATCCATTGTGTAGAACACCTTTTGTTGGTGTGCCTGGCCCATAGTGCATCAAAGGGATGCCACAGATGGACCCTGTGAGGTATCTTTTGCTGATTTGGCCTTCGGCTGCGTTTGCCGAATTTAAGAAAAGGATTTGGGCCAAACAGAGGTTGGATTTGGATTCAGCGCGGAAAAACGCTTGAAAACGGCTATTTGCTTGTTAAATTTGGAGTCCGGATGACCAAAAACGGGCTTCCGGAAGTTTTCGGGAATTTTCGGTGCATGGGGGTGACCGTGGACCGGCCTGGAGCCACGTGGCGGCCTATCATTGGCCGGCTCACGCAGCTCGGTCCACGGGAAGACGCGGCGGTGCATGGACCGCGGGCGGGGGACGCGTGGCGTGCCCGGAGTGGCCGGCGCACGCGGCGCGGACCATTGAGTTGTGCGGGTTCGGTGGACCGGGTGCGTGGACACGTGTCGGCCTGGCATTGGCAGGCTCACGGGGGGCGCGGTCCACGGGTGCACGGGGGGGGCGCCTCGGGGCGCGTGCCCGCAGAGGCGCCAGGCGGTGCTGTCGGCCGCACTCGAGTGCGGGTGAGTGCGGTCCACGTGTCGGCCCGCCATTGGCGGGCCGTACCTACCGCCGTTGACCGTGAGGGACGCGTGGCGCGCGGCGGGAGCCTTGCACCGCTGTTTCCTGTTGCAGGGACACGTGGCCGCACCAGGAAGTTTCGGGCGCGTCGGATGGGAGCCGTCCGACCGGACTTTCGGGCGCAGTGCGCCCGAATCTTGCGCCCGAAAGTCCGGCCCGCACTGTTTTGGGCTGAGCCTATAAATAGGCTTCCCTGCTTCCTTTTTGGGCTTTTTGGACCCCTTTTCGCAGTGAGTTCTTCAGGAGACTTTTCCCTCTCTTAGTGCACTATCCATTGGAGGACTTGGAGGATTTTTGGAGGCACGTTTCCCGAGGTTCGCGATTTTACGGCGCGGCGCGACGCTCGTTCTCCGGCAACCCGCTTCGCCCCTTCTCAGTGTTTGGGCTGCCCCGACTCACCCCGACCTCCTTTTCCGGCGATTCTTGCGCCGTTGGACTCTCGACAGGTAGGACTTCAACTCCGGTGTTTTGAGGTTCCTCGTTTTCCGTGCTGACCTCGGAGTTTTTTGAGCACCCATTTGACCCATTTTCCTTCGCGGATTTTTGGACAGCGCTGCGATGAACTAGCCATATCTTTGCGCACAGGCAGCGGATCGAGGCGATTCAAAAGGCAAACTTCATCTTCTTTTCGCAAGGAATCTCCTGGATTTTTCTGAGATTTTTCTGGATTTGTCTCGAAGGTGAAGATCTCCTTTCACTGTAGTTCTTTGACACAGAAATTTGGTGCAGTTTGGTTTGGGGTGTTGCTCTTGCAGAATTTGTAACTCAGCGTAGAAAACTCGGAATTGAACGTGCAGGTACTCGTTTCGACGGGTTCGTCGCGAGGATCGTGTCAGTATTTATCTTGGATTTTTCCGGGCATATTTCACAGGTGAAAACAGACATATAGTGGACTGCTGTAATTGGGACAGATTTTGGGTTGTATTGTGTGATTAATGTTGTTTGTTCTTTTGGGGAATGTTGTACAGTTTTGTGGAGGTTGTTTGGACCGAGCGTGGACATCACTTTTGGGACCTGGATTTAGCGCTCGAGGTGGGTGTTGTTGTAAACCTCCTACTTTCGATTTCCCACTAGGCATATTAGAGTGTTGCTTGATCATGTTGCTAGTTGGAATTGTGTAATGGACCTAGCATGCTTGTATGAGATCATGGATTCATTATTACTACTCGCATGGTTAGAGAACTAAATGTTAGTAAGTTGTGTTTCCTTGCTTTAGAGGTGTAGTTTAAACACTTGGAATTATGCTAATCCAAATCATGTTGTATGTATAATGGAAGGTTTGGGCATGTGGTTAGAGTTCATATTTGGAAAGATTA
Organism: Tillandsia leiboldiana; assembly: GCA_029204045.2. NCBI lineage: Eukaryota > Viridiplantae > Streptophyta > Magnoliopsida > Poales > Bromeliaceae > Tillandsia > Tillandsia leiboldiana. The sequence goes on from JAQNDB010001131.1 coordinate 21,864, forward strand.
ATTGTTAGTGAGTTCCTCTCTTTGTAACAACATATTGGAAGTGATTGTATCTTGAAAAGCAAAGTGTTAGGGAAATTCTTTATTCTTGTGGGAGCACGTGGTTAGGGCTCGCATCTTGAGAAGCCTATTGTTAGTCGTTAATGTTTTAAGATTGTATCCTGGATCATGTATTATGCATCATGTACATTGGAGATCCCATGCACTTAGTTTTGTAAAAGTTAGAATGCTTGTAATTGCTTTATCAAGTAAAGGACTTTGCATGCTTGTATGGTCATTTAGCTAGGCCACCTTTTTCTGCTACACTACATATTGGGACATGACTTAGGAGAAACCATGTTTAGTTGTTCTCCTTTCTATTCAGTTACATATTGCTCGAGTTAGAGCAGGGGTATGGGATAGTGTAGTCGAGGTCATCGAGTCGGGGTCAGATTAGACTCGATTATGGATCGTGGGGCATTGTGGTAACCGCGGACAGTAGGCGGTTAGCCAGTTGTTGATTACTTTATCAGATTGGACTTGAGGGATTGTTGCGGCGACCGCGGACTTTGGGCGGTTGACCGGATACTTTACTTATGCATCAGATTGGGTATCAGATTACTCTAGTGGATGGAGTTTTCCACTTATTGAGTATTATTGCACCAGATTGGGGATTGGGGTTTCATTAGTGGATGGATTTTCCCACTTTGATCATAGTCATGATGAAAGTCCTGCTATACAGAGATATTGGTTACTGAGATATTGGTTACTGAGATATTGGTTACTGAGATACTATACTCGTGTGGGTCGCTCCCCTCGAGTGCCACTCCGGAGGTAGGCTTTTCGGACCCAGCCTTGTGTGCCGGTCTGATACTGATGTTGGGATGCGAGCCGTGCGGGCCGATCCCGCGGTTTCGAGCCTTGTGTGCAGATTCCGCTGAGCAGGCAATGCCAGTTGTACTGGTGGCACATGATTGGGTATTTGGACAGATACAGTTTTCTGATGCATTCATACAGTCATCTCTTTAGATACTGCATTTAGAGGCATAGTAGTGATAGTTTACCTTATCAGTAGCCTTTATAGCTTACTACTGTTTTTCTCTTTTTGCCTCTAGTTGTCCTAGTGGGCCGTCAGAGTTTGAGGTTTTGCCCACTAGGGGAGACTGCTGTTTTTATAGTAGTTCTCACCCCCCATTGTCCTTCTTTTCTTTTCTTTTCTCCCTTTGTTTTGCAGAGTCTTCTGCGGGAGTTGCAGGGCCGTCTCGGGCAGAGCGAGGCAAGCAGTTAGCGGATTAGGTAGTTCATCCACCCCGACTTCAAGCTTAGTCGTGTACCAGTTGTACCCTTTTCTTTCTCAGACAGTTGTAGTTTATTTTGGGTCTGGCTCTTGCCAGCTGTTTGTACTTATTTCGTGAGCTGGGAGAGACACTTGTATATTTTGAGAGTTTTTATTATGCTTTTACTTTCCAGCTGTAGTCTGAGATGTAGTAGTTTTATTTTAGCTCTGTTTCATGCTCCTTTATTAAATCTTTTATTTCTGAGCAGGTTACCAACGCTTCGTGTACACGGGAAATTCTGTGTGCACGGCGGATCTGTGGACGGGCCCGGGTTCTGGTTTACACCCGGGGCGTGACAGACTCTCTGCTGCACAAGAGAGGATATCGAAAGAACTTCAGCAAATTTCCTCTGAACACAAGAAGATCAAGAAGAAGTGTTCCACTATTTCGACAATGCTTAAAGGGATTTTGAGCAAGTTGAGTTGTACCAGCTCAGACTCCTCCGACTGAACTGCACCTTCCTTTTTTCTTTTTGTGCAGGATTTTGATTTTAGGATTTAGTTTTATACTTACTTTAGCTTAGTTCTCAGGTTTTACGTTTTACCAGAACTTTTCACTCTCCTAACATTTCGTAGTCTTAACTACATTTTGGCTTTCTTTTGTGACAAAAAGGGGGAGAGAGTTTGAGAGAACTTTGAACAATGAATGATGGTATGAATGATGAAATGATCAAGGCAAGTATGATCAAGGTAAGTATGGTATGAATGATGAAATGATCAAGGCAAGTATGATCAAGGTAAGTATGATCTCAACAACTTTGATGAAATGATCAAGGCAAGTATGATCAAGGTAAGTATGATCTCAACAACTTCAACTTTTGGTTTTTATCTTGTGATTGATTGTTTGCATGTCTCGACTAACTATTCGACTAACTATTTGGGCATGTATTATTACTAACAAGTTGATGTTGGACTAACAAGTTTGTGACATTTGGTTTTTGATTGCATAGAAGATATGTTGGTTCTTAACCTTGATCAAATTACATATCTTTATATATATAAGATGTTCACAAACATGTTCATGACATTTGGTTTTTGTTTGCAAAAAGGATATGTTGGTGCTTTAACTATGATCTGTTTACATATCTGAATGTATAAATGTCATGGTAAGTATAAATGAGTATAAACTTCATCTCTGGTTGTGGTTTTTGAATGATATGAAATTCTTGAGGTATCTAACGATTTCTTTTGTCAAGAATGATTTCTTTTTGCAGAGAGTACAGATGTCTAAGTCTAGAGTCTGTTTTAGGAGTTTAACTCATGTATTGTATTTTGGATCTCCATTGTAAATTTTTGTTGTATGGTGATAGCAACAAAAATATCTTTTTGAATTTTCTTTAGTGGATCTATGTTTTGTCACGAAACCGCCAAAGGGGGAGATTGTTACGGAATTTGAGTTGGCGTAGTTTCGTGAAAGTCTCAAGTCTTGAAGATTGAAGGTGAAGAAAGTTGGATCATTTAACTCAATCTCAAGAAAGAAGAATTCAAAAGGATCAGGTATGTTTAACTAAAGATTTTGTGTGATCCGAATACTTCTTGTAGTGTAGAAACACTTGGAAGAATCTTTCATTGCATAAAAATCAAAAACTGGACTTGGGACATGTTCAGGATCCGGATCAGGTTGTTCGATCCGGATCCCGAAGGTGGTTCGTTCATACTTCAGTTCAATCCGGATCGTAGTCTCTTGATCCGGATCCCGAACGTTGAGTTTACCATTTTTCTTGAACGATCCGGATCATGCTTCGCAATCCGGATCCCGAACGTTGATGTTTGGTAAACTGTATGAACGATCCGGATCATGCACTTCGATCCGGATCCCGAACCTTCGTTTTTCTGGAATTTGCTGAATCGTTATGACGATCCGGATCACAGCTAACACGATCCGGATCGCCGTCCGTAAAATTTCCAGAAATGTTAGGTTTTTGATTCTTATCTCCTTCCTAGGGTTTCTAACCTATAAATAGACCCTATGACTCTTTTTCTAGGGTCAATCCACATAGTCAATAGCCGTCATTTTCTTATATCATTTTATACGGCTATAGATCCAGATATAGAGAAGAAAGGAAATCATTAGAGAATACTATATGTTTCTTCATCTATATTGATTAGTTTGATTCTAGGTTTTCATACTCACATCTTGAGTTGAATCAAACTAATGAATACTTAGATGGTATTTCCGATCTATCTTTGATCTAAGTATTCGGCGGATCATCACCACCCAAAACAACGATTTACCCCAAAAATCGGCGCGTGGATTCGCGTGTCCTTGTGGATTCAAGGTTCAACCGCTCTCGTGGATTCGGAGCGAGGCACGTTCGTGGATTCGAAGGGTGCTATTGGGTGAAGACCGTGGATTCGGTCGGACGTCGTGGATTCGACGTTGGACGCCGTGGATTCGGCGTTGGGCGCAGATCGTGGATTCGAGAAGCGTCGCGGAGCGAGCGGAGAAGATCCTCTAGGAGCGTATGGAAAAGGTTGAGTCGTAAGTGTGTACGGTAAATCACCTTGTACGTGTTTTAATTCTAGTGGATTTCTGCCGTGTTATCGGTCCCGTGGTTTTTTACTCCGGTGATGGAGTTTTCCACGTAAAAATCTTGCGTATTATTTTTATTTCCGCATTGGGTTTTATCGCAACGATTTTTTGAGTGTTTATACGTTTACACCTATTCACCCCCCTCTAGGTGTTTTTTCCCCTATTTAGATCCGTATTTCATATAACCCAACAATAGTCATGGCAAAAAAGGTACTCTGGCAGCCTCTGAAAACGAACACCTCCTGTCCCGGCTCGCGGAGGGTCACCGTCCTCTCTCTGCAGTCAATGGTGGCGAAATACCGAGCTAACCAATCCATGCCAAGTACCACGTCGAAATCCTGGAGCTGCCGCAAGACGAGCAAGTCTGCCGGCAGGACCCAGGGTCCCAACTGTACCGGGCAATCCCTACAACACTCCTCGACATGCAAGACATGGCCTGGAATCTGAACCTCTAATGCATGCGATAATGAAACTACCTCTATACCATGTAGGGATGCAAATGCTCTAGTAATAAATGAATGCGATGCACCGGTATCAAAAAGAGCATGAGTACGAACTGCAGAAATCAAAATAGTACCTGCGACGACATGATCGGCTGCTGAAGCATCCTCAACCTGGGCGGCATAGACTCGCCCGCTCTGCGCCGGGGGACGTCGCTCTGACTGTCGCGAAGAGGAAGAAGCCTGATCAGGCCTACCATAGGCCACAGAAGGCCCTGCTGTCATGTGAGGAGCAGAAGGTGCTGAGGCCGCGGAAGGAGCTGGAGGACCTGCCCTGGGGCATGAACTCTGAATGTGACCGGCCTGTCCACAACGGAAACAACGGCCGTGTCTCTGCTGACAATGCATCGGTAAGTGCGGCCCTCCACAAAAGACACATCGCTCCTGACGGGGCTGCCGCGAAGTCTGCTGCTGCTGAGATGACTGCTGAGGTCGAGGCGGACGACGCTGCTGCGAAGACTGATGAGATGATCCAGGTCTCTGGCGCCCCTGGCGTCCACGACCCTGAGGATAGAATCGTGGGGGTCTCGGGGGTCCCTGCCTACTCGACTGCCCCTCATCCACCGGCGCCGGGCGCTTCGCCCCAGGAGTCCCTACGGGGGCTGGAGCCACCTCATCCATAACTACCTCTCCAGACTCAACATATAACGCCTGCTCCATCGAGGCCTCTAATGTCTGCAATCTGCGGGAGCGAACAAGCTGATAAATGTCCCGGCGCAGCCCCCGCTCAAACATGTAAACCTGGTGAGCCTCATCCCTGGCCACGTGAGGCATACTAGCCAACAGCTGATTGAAGTTAGCTATGTACACATGCACGGGCCTATCCCCCTGGCGGAGATTCCTCAGCTGCTCCTCCAGTCTCTGACGTACACTCTCAGGAAAGAAGGCCCCCAGAAGAAGTCTGCGGAACTCCGCCCAAGGAAGAATCTGCGTCCCAGACGGACCAGCAGGCCGCACACGCCGCCACCAAGCCTCGGCGTTGCCCTCCAGATAATGCGCTGCCAAGAAGACCTGAAACCGATCGTCGACGAATAAACTCTCAAAGTGACGCTCCATGGCCGTAACCCAAGTCTCGGCCTCCCATGGCTCAGCACCCAGACCAGAGAAACGGGATGGATCGAACCGACGGAACCTCATCAAGAGGTCTACCGCTGCCTGCTGCTCAGAAGAAGAAAAAGGGCCCGACGACTCAGACGGTGGTCTGCAGGAAACCGGCTCGACAGGAACAGCTGGTGCCGACGGAACCACAGGGGGCGCTGCAGCTGGCGAAGAGGGCACAGGGGAACTCTCAGGGGGTGCTACCACAGGCTGCGACCTCTGCTCTAACATAAGCATCATCCGACCCAAGGCCTCCTCCTGGCGTCGGGAAGCCTCCTCCTGGCGTCGGGAAGTCTCCTCCTGGCGCTGAACAGCCTCAGACATCTGGGTCAACTGGGCACGAAGCTCCAAAACCTCACTCTGCTGTCCCTGCCCCGAGTCCTCCGGCTCGGGCTCAGAGGAAGAAGGCTGCGAACGCGTCGACATCGTGCGTCGCGGAGGCATCACCCGCCTGAGGGAAGAAGAGAAACAGTCAGAACCCCAAACAAAACTCGACCCAATCTAGCGAAAGCCAAAGGGCATGTCCCCCTTCCCATAGTACTATGTTGTCTGCAGCCAACATAGTTGCCACCGAAGGAAGACACGTCGATCACTCATCCCATCCACTGGGAGAGTTAGGAACCCAATCAAGACTCTCGCTTAAAGGTTATGGCTCTCACGTAAGTCATCCTAGGGTCCAACCACAAGCCTAGGGTTTCTAAGTCCGCAATGACCTACATCCTAGGCTCCGATACCACTCTAATCTGTCACGCCCCGGGTCGGAACTGCGACCCGGGCTCGCCAACAGATCCGCCGCCCATACGGGAAGCCCCGTATAGACGTAGCGACTAACCTGCAAAAGAGATCTACACTAAACAGATATCAGAGCTGAAAGTAAAAGCTGGATAAAATAAATACAACTCTAACAAAATATACAACCAGAGTCCTCACCAAAATACAAATATCTCTCAAAATAAGAAGAGTACAACTCAATCCTCACTACAAGGTCACTCGACAAGAACTCTCAAAAAGTAGGGAGGTACATCTACTCTCAAGCGACAACTGGTAGGGATCTATCTCGCGACTCCCTTACCTCGATCAGTCGGGTCAGCAACAGGTGCGGCAGGAACTGGAGCAGAAGAAGAAGTCCCTGGGGAAAAACACCACGACGGGTGTGAGAACTACGTCCCAAGTAGTTCTCAGTGGGTGCCGCCAACAAGCCCGACGGTCTGCCCACTAAGTCCACTAGAGGCAAAAAGTAACAAAGCAGTGCGGAAAGGGAAAAGCTGGTAAAGAATCTCTACAGCTACTATGCCTCTATCTAGATGCTCAAAAGTGGGACAGAAAGAACATGATGCTACAACTAGCTCTCGACTCGAATCACCCAATCTCAACTGACTGCCGCATAGGGTCCAGTCAAACCTGCGCCTACCTACTGCCGTCACGTCCCGGGGGACCGGACTTACGTAGGGCGTCCGTGACTGCCACTAACTGGCCCAGCCAGAGGGACTGTGTCCGTGACTGCCACTAACTGGCCCAGCCAGAGGGAACACTGCGTCGACAAGTCGCGATAGAAGAACAGGCCCAACTCCGGAGTGGCTCTCGAGGGGAGCGACCCCACCGAGGAAAGTATCCGCGCATCTCTGTCGAGCTCAAATGTGGCTCATGCAGGCTATAATCCAAATCCTCGATCAACAAGATCGACAGAAACCAAAGGAACACTGTCTCACACACAGGCTGGAAAACTGCACAGCCGAGACTCACTGTCACTCAAAATAGCTCTCAAGATATCAAATCTACAACCCAAGTCACTTTCCCAAGGAAACCTGGTCTACAGACTGCTAACAACTCCACTCGGTCCCCAGACACGAGTGTAAAAGCATCCCACAATAATCCGACCTCTCGACCCACTACTTGGGCGAGGAGAACTCTAAGTCCAGAGTGATATACAGAAAAGTGATGTGGGAATGTCTAGAGCAATAAAACCTAGCCCAAGTTGAGGTTTTCTACAGTCTGGCTGAACATGCAACATGTGACAGTAGTGCTAGGTCAAGTTCCAAGATAAATAATAAACAGCAGCTTGTAGGGAGCAAGATAATAATAATCAACAGCTTAGGGAGCAAGATAATAATAATCAACAGCTTAGGGAGCAAGATAATAATAATCAACAGCTTAGGGAGCAAGATAATAATAATCAACGGATCATCTAACTATAACAGGAACATCAATTCACGCCTTCTAGCATGCTGGACATCAAACATTAAAATATGCAAGTCCCTAAAGTTAGAATTAGTCCACAGTCCGCTGATCTTGAAAAGAGGTCACCCACCTGATGCGCTGATCAGTCCAAGTCCTACAGCTGATAATACCAGGAAAACTGCAACTCCAAATCTAACAGGTCCCGCACAGCCCAACAGCCCCTGGGTACAACACAAGGTTACTAAAACGCTTAACTCCCAAAATCTGCCAAGAGAAACCATGCTGAAAATTCAGCCGCAGAGATGCCAATAATTCACCTGCAGAAAGTGCTCGATAAATTCCAGATAAAATACCCCGGTGTTCTACGCGTCGATAGCTTCGAAACAAGTACCTGCACGTCCAAAACGGAGTCCTCTACGCTGAGATAAAAATCCGGCAAGGGAAGCACCCCAAACCAAACTGTACCAAATTCCTGTAACAACAAACCGCAGGAAAAGGAGATTCTCACCTTCGTACAAAATCCAGAAAAATCTGAGAAAAATCCAGGAGATTCCTTGCGAAGAGTAGATGAATTTTGCCTTTTGAATCGTCTTGATCCGATGCCTGTGCGCAAAGCTACAGCAAGAACACCGCAGTGCTGTCCAAATATCCGCGAAGAAAAAGGGGTCAAAAGGGAGCTCGGAAAACTCTAAGATCATCACGGAAATCGAGGTAGCTCAAAACACAGGAGTTGAAGTCCTACCAGTCAAGAATCCGATGGCGCAAAAATCGTCGAAAAAGGAGGTCGGGGTGAGTCGGGAGAGCCCAAACACTGCAGAGGGACGAAGCGGGTCGAAGATGAACAAGCGTCGCGCCGCTCCGAAAAATAGTTAGCCTCGGGATGCGTGCCTCCAAAAATCCTCAAATTCCTCCAAAGAGTAAAGCTCGGTGTGGGGAAGAACTTCTCTGAAGGCTTCACAGGGAAAAGAAGAGAAAAAAAAGCTAAGAAGAAGCCCAAGAAGCCTATTTATAGGCTGGGCCCATGCTGAAGTGGGCCGGGTTTCCGGGCGCAGAATTCGGGCGCCTTGCGCCCGGAAATCCGGTCGGACAGACCCCGTCCGACGCGCCCGAAACATCCAGGTGACGCCACATCACCCCGCAACAGGGAACAGCGGTGCCGACGACCCGCAGAGCGCCACGTGGCCGCCCCGCGGTCAGCGGGGTAGGTACGGCCCCCCAACCGCACGCTGACGCGTGGCGCACTCGAGTACGGCCACCGCTCGCGTTGCGACGCGTGGCGCACTCGAGTGCGGCCGACAGCCGCGTCAGCGCCCCCCTGTGCGCCCACAGTCCCGAGGCGGGTCCCCACGCATCGCGTGCGCCGCGCGAACTGAGCCCGCCACTCAGCTGCCGCCACGTGTCCCTGCGCCGGGTCTATGCACCCGCGCGGGGAACTACGTGGACCGAGCCCCCCAGCGCCCGCCAAACGGAGACCGACACGTGGTCCCGCCCAGGATTCCTGCACCGGCGCTCAAACAGTGCACCCGCCGGTCAAACTCAGTGAACCGCACATCCAAGGCCAGCAAATCCCCGCCTGCCACGTGTCCTGCGCCGGGCTCATGCACCCGGCCGCGCCGCTCCGTGGACCGAACGTCGCGAACCGGCCAATTACAGGCCGCCACGTGGCAGCCGGCGGTCCACCAACACCCCCGTGCACCAAAAAGTCCCGAAAACTTCCGGAAGCCCGTTTTTGGTCATCCGGACTCCAAATTTAACAAGCAAATAGCCGTTTTCAAGCGTTTTTCCGTGCTGAATCCAATTCCCACCTCTGTTTGGCCTAAATCCTTATAAAAATTTTGGCAAATGCAGCCGAAAGCCAACACAGTAAAAGATAACACTCTGGGTCCATCTGTGGCATCCCCTTGATGCACCATGGACCAGATACACCAACACTAGGTGTTGTAAACAGTGGATTCACCAGGAAAGCTGCACGGGGTTTAGGGTCTCTACAACCCGGGCCCGTCCACAGATCCGCCGTGCACACGGTATTTCCCGTGTACACGAAGCGCCAAACCTGCTCAGATATAAGAGATAAAATAAAAGAGCAAAAAAAACAGAGCTGAACTAAAAACTAATACATCTCAGACTGAAGCTGGAAATAAAATACAATACATCTGTATAAATGATACATCAGTCTCTCCCAGCTCACCAAAATAAATACAACCTGCTGGCAAAAGCCAGTCCCAAATGTAAAAGTACAACCGTCTGAGGAAACTTGGGTACACCAACAGTCCAGCTAACTCGTTCATCCTGCCTCGAGATCTACCTACTCAGCCGTCCTCTCTCCTTGACCTGCCGCTGAAAGCCCAGCAGCACCCGCAGAAGACTCTGCAAAACAAAGGAGAAGAAAAGAGAAAGAGGAATGGGGGTGAGAACTACTAGTGAACCAGTAGCCTCCCCTAGTGGGTAAAACCTCAAACTCTGACACACCCACTAGGTCAACCAGAGGCAAAAGGGAAAGAAGAGTGGTAAGTAAAAAGACTACTGCAAAGGAAAATCTACCACTACTATGCCTCTAAAAATGCAGTCCTAAACTGGAATAACCGTATGCGACAATAACCAACCGCCCCCAGATGAACCCAATCTGTACCGCCCTCATCATCGGGCAAATAAGCCGCGCCGATGTGATGGCAAAATTCCTGCTGCCGCCCTCATCATCGGGCAAATAAGCCGCGCCGATGTGATAGCAAAACCGTCCATAACTGTCTGGCCCCGGCCTCGGAGGGGAACTCGAGGGGAGCGACCCACACGAGGAAAGCATCACCGGGCAATAACCGCGCCGGTGTGATAAAAGCATCACCGGGCAATAACCGCGCCGGTGTGATAAAAGCAGGATTGGATCACAACTATAAAGCCCCAGTGGAACACAACCCTCCACTAAAAGAAAACTGATTCCCAATCAAATGCACAAATAAACATCCGGTCAATCGCCCAAAATCCGCGATCGCCGCAATACCCCACAATCAACAACCAAGTCTAACAACCGACCTCCGGTCAACCGCCCAATATCCGCGGTCGCCGGAATAACCCACAATCACAATCATGTCCCACATCCGACATCTGGTCAACCGCCTACTATCCGCGGTTGCCACAAAGCCCTCTAGTCCATAATCATGCCCTATCACCGATGTCCTATAACCGACATCCGGTCAACCGCCCAATATCCGCGGTCGCCGCCAAAACCCATGATCCATAATCCAGGCCCCGGCTACACTATCCCAAACCCCTGCTCAAACCCGAGCAACAAATACCACCTGACTAACGAAAGGAGAAAAGAAACAAACAAGGTTTCTCCTAAGTCAAGTTCCAGCATGAAAGTGTAGCAATAAAAGATGGCCTATCTAGATGTCCAAACAAGCATGCAAATGTTCTCAAGAAAAAAAAAGAAAAGGTGACCAATAGTGGTTCCACATGTGTAACAATTAATAGATCCGCATAGATATAACCATCATACTAAAATATTATCCAACCACACATGTCTATAATCCATGTTCCATAATAAAGCATCACTATCCACCTATGCATGTTATAAAATCCTCAATAGCACCAACCACTAACAGGATAATCATATAGTCCAAAATAAATATTCCAATCCACATGCAAGGTTAAACGCTAACATTCCATCCACACCAACACGTATAAGTCCCAACCACTATCAGGTATCCACAATAGTAATTTTCCTATGATAGGCTCACAATTTTATATCACTTAAGCATGCATGTCCAAATAAAGGGATCACTCTAATATTCCTAGTGAGCATGTCAAAATAGAGGTAAACAACAACCACCCACCTCGATCGCTAATTCCAAGTCCAAATATTGCTCTCGCCCAAACCGATAAGCCGCCGCGATCACTGTACAAAATTCCCAAAAGAACATACATAATTAACATACAATGCTCACACAAAATCTGTCCCAAACACAATAGTCCAATGTTTCCCTGTTTTTACCTGCGAGAAGTGCCCGAAAAATTCCAAGAAAAATACTGTCACGATCCTCGCGACGAACCCGTCGAAACGACTACCTGCACGCTCAAATCCGAGTTTCCTACACTGAGAAACAAATCCGACAAGGGAACCACCCCGAAATAAACTGCTCTCAAAAACTGAACCACAAGGTTCTGTAAACAGGGATATTCACCTTCGGGAAAAAATTCAGAAAATTCCAAGAAAATTTGGGGATATTCCTCGTGATGTGTAGATGCAAAACGCCTTCTGAATCGCCCCAATCCGATGCCTGTGCCCGAAGATATCGCCAAAATACTGCACCGCTGTCCCAAAACTCCGCCCCAGAAAATGAGGTCACAAGATGATCCGAAAAACCCATGAAAAGCTCGGAATGGGAAAAACCAGTAAACATTGGGAACGTAGCCCTACCTGTCGTGAAGACGATGGCGCAAGAATCACAGAAAAAGGTGCTCGGGGTAAGCCGGGGGAGTCCTCGCACCAAAATGCGACGAAGAAGATCACAAACGAACGAGCGTCGTGCCGCGCCGTAAAAATGCAAACCTCGGGATGCGTGCCGCCGAAAAATCCTAGAATCTGCAGATGGATCCGGCTCTGGGAGATGAAGATTTCTTGTGAAGGTTGCACAGTGAAAGGATGAACAGGGAAGAAGCTCTCTTCAGTTGAACTCGGCCTATTTATATGCTGGAAGAAACAAATCCAAAAATACCCATTCTGTCCTCATTTCCGGGCGCTCCGGACTTTGGGGCGACTACAGTGTTGGGCCCGGCCCAACACTGTGCGCGCCCGGAAGTCCCTCGGGCCTCCACGTCGCCCACAAAACAGGCTACAGCGGGAGCCACCACTCCCGCTGCGCCGCGTGGCCACCAGCGGACGTCGACACGTGGCGCGCACCCGGTCAGCGCCCGCCTGCCGCGCCCACGTGCTCGCCTGACGCGCCGCCTGGCGCCCCTGCCAGGCACGAAACCCGAGGCACCCCGGTGCACCTCCGTGGACCCAGCCTCCATGAGCCCACCAACCGCAAGACGCCACGTGTCCCGCCGGTCCATGCACCACGCCCGCCTGCTCCGTGGTCCAAGTCCACTGCACCGACCAACCCCAACAAGCCACGTGTCCAACCCCTGGTGCACGACGGCCCGTGGACCACGCGCCTGCCCGCGCACCCGCGCGCCTGCCCGCGCGCTGCCCGCACCCACGCGCTGCCCGCGGCCGCTCTGCCGCCTGCCCGAGCCCGTCCGCCGTGCTCCGCCGCTGCCCGCCGCCGCCGCCGCTGCCCGCCGCCGGCCGGAGTTACTGTTCCGGCGTGAACAGTAACCGGTTGTCCAAAACATCAAGTAGGTAGTCCATTTTGGCCGTTTTCGCGCGCTGAATCCGAATTTGACGTCCATTTTGCCAAATTCCAACCCCAAAATTTGCCGAAGGCATCCGGAAAGGTGTTCCTTGGTCCAAACTTCGCGCTGAGCCCATATTTAATATCCGCTTCGCGCGAAACCACTTCTAACGATCCGATGGAGTCCATTGATCACCCACGTGATCCAGTAAGCCCGAAGTCCGCCACTTGTGTCCAATTGGTGCACAAACACCTCCAACACACAGTACAAGCTCCCCAGATGTCACCAATGACTCTACCACAGCTCTGTAGAGATCCAGGTCATCACAGCTAGGACGCCTGTAGTTCGGCCGATATGAATGTGCTCCCAAGCCCAAATCTATATATTAACACTAACGGCTTAATATAAGAAATAAAATATTAAATGCCAATATTAACATAATAATGAAATCAAAATATTAGATATTATACCTGTAATAAGGTCCCAAAACAACAACACTCGGCCTTCCCGTATAGTGAGGCAGGTGTAGGTTTTTATATATTAGGATCCACAAGGATCTAAATAGGTACTATCAAACAACTAGAGGGGGAGGTGAATAGGTGTAATACTTAAAAATAAATCTCAGTGCAAAATAAAAACCAATGCGGAAAATAAAAATAGCACACCGAGATTTACGTGGAAACTCCAATCCAGGAGAAAAACCACGAGACCAACACGCAATAACAATCCAATAAGAAAAGGAAGAATAACAAGGTGATTACCGACTCCACGGACTCAACCCCTCCTTCAAGTTCTTCGGACCTTGCGCTCCACCGATTGCACGTCCACTGCACACGTTCGAATCCACGAACGCCACTCGAATCCACGAGCACACGTTTCGAATCCACGAAACGCCTTCAACACACCGAATTCACGATGCTACATCGAATCCACGACGCAAACTCAGCCGATAAGAATATTGGCTTCGATGGTGATCCTTTGCTTAGATTAACATTAAAGAACCGTAGAAGGGATCTCTAAGCAAAGACTAGATCAATTCGACAAAAGATAGATCTTGGAAGAACTGTCGAATTGACCTAAAAGAGGCTAAAAAGAAGAACGATAAAAACCAGCCTCTAGGGTTGCTCTCGAGTGTTTCTGAATTGATCGGTAAGTATCGAGAAACCCTAAGTATCTATTTATAACCCTTGGAAAAAGATAAAAGTCGGTTTAGCAATCTTATCCCGAGATGACATTGTGTACCGGTACCAAATAACGTGTTCCGGTACTCAATGGTGCAAAACACAGATTTTTCTATTGTGTTCCGGTACCCAAGTATGTGTTCCGGTACGCAATGCAAATTACAAAAAATTCTGTGTCGGGTTTGAGGAACTCAAAGTGTGGTTCCGGTACTCGATGTAAAAACTTATTTTTCCAAGATAAGCTTTATCCAAAACAGACCTAGTACCGGAATCCAAACTTAAAATAAGTTGTAAGTTAAAACCAAGTTCCTAAAACCAAGTCTAAACCGAGTTTCAATAATTTCCTGATTCCAATGATTATAAATGTACTTAAATCACCATGATTTATATAACCATACCTGAGTGTTATCTTGAGCTCATGTTGAATCTTCAATGAGTCTTCGAAAGCTGATTTGACAATTTGATCCCTTTAAGACTCCGACTCAACTCACGAAATATGCCAACACAAAAAACCGTAACAATCTCCCCCTTTGGCAATTTCGTGACAAAACCCAAAAATACATAAAACCGCTCAAGTCACTCATCTTAAACCAAAAAATTGAAACTCAATGTTATCACCAAAACATTAATTTTCTTTGCGTGAAAGATCCAATAAATACAAATTACATTTGAACCAAACAGTCCTAGAACATACTCTATGACTTAGGACTTGGAGTCTTAAAGTGATGTAATTCCTGCAAAACAAAACTCCAAACAAAATCAAACGTTAATCGTTAGAAATTAAAATCCTACATTTGATTCGTCTTCCTTTTGGTTCTTTTGTTTTTCCGGCTCTTTTGTTTTTCGGCTCTTGTTCTCAATCATTTCTTTATCTCCCCCTATCTTGAGCATTTCTGTTCTCCCTTTATGATACGTCCATCTCATTTCCGTTCTCCCCCTTTTTGTCACAAATTGTCAAACGGTTAATAGAGACAAAAAGAAACATACTAGAAGGATAAGTTCTTAGTTACATGCCCATTAGAGTTCTTGTTCATCTCAAAGTGAAAAGAAACTGAAAACCAAAAACAAGAAGGAAAAGAAGTCACTCATCCTCATTTGAATCATCATCATCATCATCATGTGATGTTGGTCCATGCGATGTACTCGGTGCAGTTGCGCCAGTGACCACATCATCATGTTTGCATCCAAGGATATTGAAGATTTTCTTTAAACCATCCTCAAGTTTCTTGAAACCTTGCTCCATCCTTTTCTTTAAGGAGCGAACATCCCGATGCAAGGTTTGAAGTGTTACTACCTCATCTGGTTCAGGAGATTCTTGACGAGGTGGTGCACTCGGTGTCGCTTCACTTGCATAGCCTTTTGTATGCCCAAATGTCTTCAAAGTGCTAATCGACTTGGCTAAGGTGATTCCATCAATTGCACCCAAGCCGTAATCATATTTGGCACAAGTAATGTCAACTCCGTGATCTTCCAGAATACGGGTTATCAAAATTGGATATGGAAGAAGTTCACGTCGATTTTTTCCTTCAATGACATGTACCATTTGCTGCCAAATAAGAAATGGAATGTTGACATTAATTCCATTTGCACTCTCTAGGTGACCAAGGAAAAAGAGAAGTAGCAGTCGATCCCATCGAATCCTTTTGGTCCCCAATGTGGGCAACAGGTTGTAGCATATGATTAAGGATAGAATATGATACTCTGGTTTTAGGTCCTTTGATTCAACATATGACCTGTTAGTATAAGTCCCTGACTTGCAAATAGAGTTCACAATGATGTCCCAATGGGTGTCATGTCGGAAGTCACCATCAGTGTAATATAGACCAGAAGTGTCAACAGCTAATCCAAGGTTTGCACCAATTACTGCTGGAGTAATGTCAAACTTGACGTCTTTAACTGTTGTTTCAATGACAAAAGCCCCTGTGTCATGGTCTTTTTGAAGTATATTAGCTCTCATGTAGAACTCCCTGATGATCTCCACACAAAAACCCAATTTAGGTTGAACTCTGCCAAGTGGCCGAATATGACTTCGTTCCAATATCCTTGCGAAGTCTGGAACTTCACGACATAGCTCGTTAAAGTTAACGTGTCGCTCTCCAATGCATGTACGGTTTGCAAATATGGCACGACGTTTTGCACTCACATGCTGTTCACCTTCGTCAACATTTGATCTCCGTTGAGAGCGCTCGCGTATTACCGGTCCACCGGTACTTCTACGCGGAGGAGAATCCGCACCCTTCTTTTTCCTAGGAGCCATAGGTGCTTTTCCCTTTCCTTGAACAGATTCTTCTTCATATTCTGAGGAATGTTCAGATTCCGAGCTAGTCGAATCTTCATTGCGTGATCGTTTCGTAGTCTTTTTCTTTCCAGAACCGCGACCACGTCCACTTCCAGTGGCCAGTAAGATCACAAGTGCAAGTAGCCATGAAAATGCCATTTCCTACAAAGAACACAATGCACTATGATTTGATCTTATAGGAAGGCTTAAACATGTTTAAGAAACATTCTAAACATGTCACAATTGATGATTCATCATTTAAAATCCATTTACATTGAAAGCCCTAATTTTCAATTTTCTCTATGTTAAGAACATATGCAAATAATAGATTCAAGCAAATAAGCATGGAAACATGAATCTAATTACATAGAAAGCAACCATTTATGTTCTAAACATGAAATAGGGGTGATTTATGCAAGAGATTTCAGTTGGAGTAAAGATCAACTCAAAAATCCCAAAATAAAACATCAAAACCTAAAAACTAGGGTTTTGAGACAAAAGAAAGCAAGATTAATGAAGAAACTTACAAATCAAAGCAACAAATCTCTTGATCTTGATGAAAAACCCCTTAGAGAAGTTTTAGAGAGAGAGAGGGAGGGTTTTGAAATGGGAGAAGTGTAATAAATCTTATGAGTTTCGGAATATAAGAAAATCCAGATTGAGTACCGGTACTAAAAGTCGCGTACCGGTACGCAGTGCAAAATCTGAAAATCCTTCGTTCGGGTTCCGGATTGAAAACACGGCTGATCCGGATCCGCAAATTTAGTTCCGGTACTAAACATGGAGTACCGGTACTCAAGTGAAAAAATAGAAAATTTCATGTTCGGGTTCCGGATTGGGTTTTCTGATCCGGAATCTTGGTTCCGGTACTAAACATCAGGTACCGGTACACCAGAGCCAAAAAGCAAAAAATTCTTGAAACAAATCCAAATTTTGAAATCTTTTCAAATACCGATTTGTATACCATCAAGAAATCCATTTAAGTGCTTTAAAAAATAATGAATTCACATAGATGTCATTCAATCCAATTAATTTCACAAAAATTAAAAAGATTTACTCCTAAATCATGAAAAACAAAGATAAGACATTATGAACCGTTTTTCATGCTATATTCATCAAACATAAGTCATCAAAAATAATCTTGAGATCCAAAGTCTATCAAGATGTAACGGATTTACAAAGATGACTTACAGAGATTTCCAAATGACATCAATTTTGAATTTTACCCTTCTAAATTGAGATATGCACTAAAATACCTAAAGGTGGCTCTTTGAGCATCTTTTAACTATCCCACCTTATACCAACCAGGAGATTAATCAAAATAAGAACTTTGAATATAAATCTCCGAATGCTTCAACTAAACAAAATTTCATAAAATACCATTAAGCATCCAAAACATGTGGTAGCTTCACACACAAACCGGACGACCGGGGTGGCAGCTCTTTCCAACATGTGGTGGTAGTTTTCACACTCATTTCGGATGTAACTCTTTCCATATCTTTTGCAATTCATTTCATTACCCTTGTAAGAAAATACAATATCTTATGTGAAAGAATTAAATCCCAAATTTTAGTCTATCGGTTGTCTCATGTTTATCACAAAGAACTCACACAACCGAGATAGAATAATCATCTAAAGATCACACATGATTACTAAAATTTGATGAATATAATTATCAAAAACTCTTATAATAAAGTATCTTCAAGAATTATGATTATAGAGTTGTAGTACACTGAACTTTATCAAATTGCGAAGTTCGAGTGTGTGGAGGGTTGAATGATACCCTTAGAATGTTTTTGTAAGCTTCCGGAGGGTCCTAGAAGGTTCCCGGAGAGTTTGGGCGCAAATCGGAAATCTTCGAAAATTTTGAAATTTTGGGGTTTTTTGGCTTCGGGATCCGGATCGGATAGGGGCGATCCGGATCGTCCCCCCCGAAACTGGAAATTCCACGTTCGGGATCCGGATCGGATAGGGACAATCCGGATCGTCCGCGCGAAACTGGAAATTCCACGTTCGGGATCCGGATCGGATGGGTGCAGTCCGGATCGTGCGAGTCTGGACAGCACAGTAAGAAATGTAATAACATTTCTTGCAAGGGTCTTTTAGGATTTTGTTACATTAGGGTTTTTAACCCCCTTCACTCTTCTTTTCCTCTCATTTGGAGAGAGCAAGAGAAAGTGTTAGAGAGAGAGTGAGAGGGAGAGAGAAATCTTGGATTTCCTTCTCCAACACATCTCACTATTTGGATTCTTCTTCAACCTCCTCTTCTCCACCATTGAAGCTTGCCACAAGAGCTTGGAGGAAGGCTAGAACTTGAAGAAGAAGGAAGTTTGGAGCTATTGTGCCTATCCTTTGCTTTTCCAAGGTGGGATTTGAGCTAAAAGAGGTTTGGAACACTTCTTTTTCCTTTCTTTTGGGATTTTTGAAGGAAAACCTAGGTTTTGGAAAACTAGGGTTTATTTTGGGGCTTTTTGATTTATAGCTTTTGGGGTGGAATTGATGGGTGTAGAACACTCTTGTAGGTTGGTTTTGAAGCTTTTCTTGTTTGGATTTCAAGATTTAGCAAGATTTCTCAACCTAAGGTATTTTCCACCTATTTTCCTTATGATTTTAAGGGATTTTGTGATTAGGGTTTTGTGATGTTTTGACCCTTTGGAAACTTCTCTTAGGGCATAAGAGGAAGTGTGGGCTTCGTGGTTGGGATCCTTCACAAGGATTTGGCAACTATCCGGTGGGTCTGACCTCACCGAAATGGGTGAACTGTCACGCCCCGGGTGTAAACCAGAACCCGGGCCCGTTCACAGATCCGCCGTGCACACGGAATTTTCCGTGTACACGTAGCGCTGATAACCTGCTCAGATATAAAACAAGTAATAAAGGAGCATAAAACAGAGCTAAACTAAAACTAATACAACTCAGACAAATGCTGGAAATGAAAGTACAGTAAGCTCTCAAAAAATATACAAGTGTCTCTCCCAGCTCACGAAATATATACAACCAGCTGGCCGCAGCCAGACCCAAAATAAAAGGAAAATACAACCGTCTGAGTGTACTGGGGATACATCAAAACTACAAAACTCCAACTCGGGGCAGCAGCTATCTAATCAGCGATCCTCTTACCTCGATCCAGGGAAGAGGGTCCCGCGACTCCCGCAGAAGACTCTACAAAACAAAGGGGAAAAGAAAAGAGAAAACAGTGGGGGTGAGAACTACTATAAAAACAGTAGCCTCCCCTAGTGGGTAGACCTCAAACTCAGAAATACCCACTAGGACTACTAGAGGCGAAATAAAATAAAGGTAGTATGCTAAAGGTAAGTCTACTGATGATAAAGCTACCCCTAATATGCCTCTAAAATGCCTAGCTGTCAAAATCGCTAGAGGTATGCATCAGTATGTCAAAACCTGGCCAACCAAACCCAATCAATACACCAGTCAACACTGGTACTGCCTGCTGTACTGTCAACTCGATAACCCAGTATCTGATCGGCACACGGCACGATCCTCAAAGTACCCAATCGACCGGCACACGGCTCGGCCCTAAGCCTACTCCGGAGTGGCACTCGAGGGGAGCGACCCACACGAGTAAAAATATGTAACCATAAGTATCTGATGTAGCAGGACTGGATCAAGACTCTAAACGAGTGGGTAAGACCATCCACTAAAGAAGCCCGATCCCTCACCTCCAATCTGATGCAATAATAATAATACTAGTAAGCCGGTCAACCGCCCACAGTCCGCGGTTGCCGCAACACCCAACCATCCATCCCCGACTGTCCCAACTCTGAACATCTGAACTACACCATCCTCTACAACTAGACTACAGGAGAATGAATAGAAAGCATGGTTTCTCCTAAGTCAATTCCAGCATGTATGTGTAGCAGAAAAAGGTGGCCTAGCTAGATGACCATTGAAGCATGCAAAGTCCTTTACTTGATAAACCCCTTTTTAATTATTCTAACATATGCAACATTAAATGTTTGGACCCTCCGATGTACACGTGGCATGATATACGATACATGATACAATTTAGATGCACAATTAACTAGCAAGTACCCCTTTTACAACATGCATTCTAACCACATGCCCAAACCCTTCCTTAACACACAATATGATATGGCTATAGCATTCATTCCAACTAATTAAATTGCATATCTAAACATGGAAACACCACTTACTAACTTGTAGCCTGCTAACAATGCAAGTATTAGCAAAGGAACCTTAATCTCGTGCAAGCATGCTAGATACATTCATATTTAATACACATAATCGTGGCATTCTAATAGGCCTAGTGACATTCACAAGTAGGAGGTTCACAACATCACCCACCTCGAGCGCTATTCCAAAATTCCCAAAGGCGAAGTCCAAGATCAGTCCAACACACCACCAATCTGTACAAAATACCCCAAAGGAAAAATACATAAGCTAAACATCCACACTTTCCAGAATCTGTCCCCCAAATCAGCAGTCCACAATTCACTAATTTTTACCTGCGAATAACGCCCAGAAAAATCCAAGAAAAATACTATCGCGATCCTTGCGACGAGCCCGTCGAAACGAGTACCTGCACGCCCAATTTGGAGTTTCCTACGCTGAGATAAAAATCTGACAAGGGGTACACCCCAAATCCAAACTGCACTAAATTCCTGTAACAAGGAACCACAGAGAAAGGAGATTCTCACCCTCGAGTAAAATTCAGAAAATTCTGAGAAAAATCCAGGAGACTCCTTGCGAAGCGTAGATGAAAATTGCCTTTTGAATCGCCTCGTTCCGACGCCTGAGCGAAAAGATATGGCAAGAACACTGCGGTGCTGTCCCAAAAGTCCGCGAAGAAAAAGGGTCAAATGGGTGCTAAGAAAACTCCAAGATCAGCACGGAAATCGAGGAACCATAAAACACAGGAGTTGAAGCCCTACCTGTCGTGAGTCCAACGGCGCAAGAATCGGCGAATTCCGAGGTCGGGGTGGGTCGGAGGAGTCCAAACACTGAGAAGGGGCGAAGAGGATCGCCGGAGAACAAGCGTCGCGCCGCGCCGTAAAATGGTGAACCTCGGGATGCGTGCCTCCAAAAATCTTCAAACTTCTCCAAAGGATAGAGCTCTGAGAGAGGAGGAATCTCTGTGAAGGAAGCCTAGCGAAAAGAAGCCCAAAAAAGCCAAAGGGGCGAATGGGGGGAGCTATTTAAAGGCCCAGCCCAACACACAAAATCCGGATTTCCGGGCGCATGTTTCGGGCGCACTGCGCCCGGAAACCGGTTGCATGCTTCCAGTCCGACGCGCCCGAAATCCTCTGGTGCTGCCACGTCGCCCCACAACAGGGGACAGCGGATCCCCGCGGCCCGCACACGCCACGTGGCCCCCCGCAGTCAGCGGGGGTAGGTACGGCCGGCCAATCCCGAGGCGACGCGTGTCGCACTCGAGTGCGGCCGACCGCCCCGCCTGGCGCCACTGTGCGCGCACGTGCGCGCACAGTACCGAGGCGCCCTCCCCCGCGCACCCGTGGACCGCGCCCACGTGGACCGACGAATCCGAAGCCGCCACGTGTCATGCGCCCGGTCCACCGCAATCCCGCAATTCCAGTGAGCCGTGCCGCGTGCGCCCGCCTACCAGGGCACGCCACGCGTCCACCCGCCGCGGTCCATGCACCGCCGCGCCACTGCGTGGACCCAGCCGCGTGAGCCGGCCAATAAAAGGCCGCCACGTGGCTCGGGCCGGTCCACGTGTCACCCCCATGCACCGAAAATCCCCCAAATCTTCCGGAAGCCCGCATTTGGTCATCCGGACTCCAAATTCAACAAGCAAATAGCCGTTTTCAAGCGTTTTTTCCGCGCTGAATCCAAATCTAACCTCAGATTGGCCCAAAACCTTTTCTAAAATTCGGCAATTACAGCCGAAGGCCAATTCCGCTATCAAAGTCTCACAAGGTCCATCTGTGGCACCCCTTCGATGCACCATGGGCCAGACACCAACACTAGGTGTTCTACACAATGGATTCACCGGAAAGTTGCATGGGAAAACCAGTACACTACATCCTCCCCTACAAGAAAAAGTTTCGTCCTCGAAACAAAAGTCATACCTCAGGTAGCGGCCTCAAACAAGTGGGGGTGAGCATCCATCATCGCTGACTCCAACTCCCAGGTAGCCTCGCGCTCGTCATGACTGCTCCAGAGGATCTTCACATAAGGGATGGCTCGACTGCGCAACTCCCTAACCTCGCGGTCCAAGATCCTCAACGGCCGCTCAACATAGCTCAGGTCCTCAGCAACCTCCAATGGGGTGAAATCGATGACATGGGACGGGTCATGAACATACCTCCTCAGCGTCGATACATGAAACACATTGTGAACACCTGAAAGCCTGGGAGGAAGCGCAAGCCTGTAGGCAACTGGCCCTAAGCGCTCCAACACCTCAAAAGGTCCAATATAACGAGGGCTCAGTTTCCCACGAATACCAAATCTCCGAATCCCCTTCGAAGGCGAGACTTTCAGAAAAACATGGTCACCCACCTGAAACTCTAAGTCTCGCCGTCGAGTATCAGCATAACTCCTCTGTCGACTCTGGGCGGTCTCTAGGTGTCGTCGTATCAATCTGACCTTTTCCTCTGCCTCTAACAATAGATCAGGACCCAAAGTCTTCTTCTCACCCACGTCACTCCAATAAAGGGGTGACCGACACTTGCGTCCATACAACGCTTCAAACGGAGCCATCTGAATGCTCGCTTGATAGCTGTTGTTGTACGCAAACTCAACTAATCCCAAGTGTCGGTACCATCCTCCTCCAAAGTCCAGAATGCATGCTCTCAACATATCCTCGAGGGTCTGAATAGTGCGCTCTGACTGCCCATCGGTCTGTGGGTGGAATGCTGTACTAAATCGGAGCTGCGTCCCCAAGGCTGTCTGTAAACTCCTCCAGAAATGCGAGACAAACCTCGGGTCTCTATCTGATACGATGGAAACGGGTACCCCGTGCAATCTAACCACCTCAGCCAAGTACACCTGCGCCAGTCGCTCCATCGGCCAAGTCATCTGAACCGGTAAAAAGTGAGCGGATTTGGTAAGCCTGTCCACGACTACCCAGATAGCATCCGCTCCCGTCTGTGCTCTCGGCAACCCAGTGACAAAATCCATCGTAACATGTTCCCATTTCCATTCAGGGATTGGGAGACTCTGCAACTTGCCAGCAGGTACACGATGCTCAGCCTTTACTTGCTGACAAGTTAAACAGTGCGCTACAAATCTCCCAATGTCTCTTTTCATCCCATTCCACCAAAACTGTGCCTTCAGATCCCTATACATCTTAGTCCCACCAGGGTGGATGGTATAAGGTGTATAGTGGGCCTCCCTCAAGATCTGCTCTCGAATCTCTGCATCCATAGGCACGCAAGCTCGGTCCCTGTACCGGAGTACTCCCGCAGCATCAACTGAAAAGTCCCCTATCAAACCAGTCTGCATCTGTTCTCGAATCCTCACCAGGTGGGGGTCCTCACTCTGTCTCTCCCGAATCCTGTCCAACAGAGTGGGCTGCACAACTAGAGACATAAGCCTAGCAGAGACCCCAGGGGACACAACCTCGAGCTCTAACCGCCTCATCTGCTCAAGTAATGGCGCCTGATCGGTGATCATCAAAGATAAACTCTGTACTGCTCTCCTGCTTAGGGCATCAGCAACCACGTTGGCCTTGCCAGGGTGGTATAAAATGTCTACATCATAATCTTTCAACAATTCCAACCATCTACGCTGCCTCAAGTTGAGCTCCTTCTGTGTGAACAGGTATTTCAAGCTCTTGTGGTCGGTGTAAATCTCGCAGTGTTCCCCATACAGGTAGTGGCGCCACAACTTTAGTGCAAAAATCACTGCAGCTAGCTCCAAATCATGGGTAGGGTAATTCTTTTCATAATCCTTCAGTTGCCGAGAGGCGTAAGCGATTACCCTACCATCCTGCATCAGCACGCAACCAAGTCCACTGTGCGATGCATCACTATAAATCACGTATCCTTTCCCCATAACAGGGAGGGAAAGGATAGGAGCCGACATCAACCTGATCTTTAATTCCTCAAAGCTCCTCTGGCAGTCCTCACTCCAAATAAACTTAATCCCTTTTCGCGTCAAACGAGTGAGGGGTGTGGAAAGTTTCGCAAAACCTTCCACAAACCGACGGTAATATCCCGCTAAGCCTATAAAACTGCGGACTTCGGATACCGTCGTCGGTCGGGGCCAATCCCGGACTGCCTCGATCTTTGCCGGGTCTACTGCCACTCCAGCGGCTGAAATCACGTGGCCCAAAAAGACAACCTCCCGAAGCCAGAAATCACACTTAGATAACTTGGCATACAACTTTCTCTCTCTCAGAAGTTGTAGCACAATCCTCAGATGCTCCTCGTGCTCCACATCGCTTCGGGAATAAACTAGGATGTCATCAATAAAGACAACTACGAACCGATCCAGATATGGTCGAAAAATCCGGTTCATTAAATCCATAAAAGCAGCAGGGGCGTTTGTCAATCCAAAAGGCATGACGGTGAACTCATAATGCCCGTACCGCGACCTGAATGCCGTCTTTGGGATGTCCTCGGCCTTCACCTTCAATTGGTGGTAACCAGACTGTAAATCAATCTTGGAGAAGACACAAGACCCTTGCAGCTGGTCGAATAAGTCATCAATGCGCGGCAAAGGGTACTTGTTCTTGATGGTCACTTTATTCAGCTCCCGGTAATCCACACACAGTCGAAGTGAACCATCCTTCTTCTTCACAAATAGCACCGGCGCTCCCCAAGGTGATACACTCGGCCTCACAAAACCCTTGTCCATTAAATCCTGGAGTTGCGCCTTTAACTCCCGCAGCTCGGCCGGTGCCATTCGGTAAGGAGCCTTAGAGATTGGCGCAGTTCCTGGAACTACGTCAATCAGAAACTCAACCTCCCTATCCGGCGGCATATGAACTAGCTCCGGAGGGAAAACATCCGGGTACTCATGGACAATAGGGATATCCGTGAGTCCCGGTGCCGCCATAGGCTCCTTAACCACCGATGCCAAAAAGGCCACGCATCCACTGCGCATCATCTGCCTCGCACGAGAGGTCGAAACCACAGAGGCAAAGAAAGCACTCTGGCACCCCCTGTAAACGAACACCTCCTGGCCTGGCTCGCTAAAGGTAACAGTCCTCGCGGCGCAATCAATCGTCACGAAATAGCGAGCCAGCCAATCCATCCCCAGTACAATGTCGTAATCTTGCAGCTCACTAAGGACCATAAGGTCCGCTGGCAAGATCCAGGACTCAATCTGAACAGGGCAAGACCAACAACACTCCTCTACATGCAATGTATGATCAGGAATCTGTACCTCTACTGCATGTGGCAACCGACCTAACACTAGTCCATGAGATGATGCAAATACTCTACTGATAAAAGAATGTGATGCACCGGTATCAAATAAAGTGCGAGCTCTAGTACCAAGAAGTAAAGTGATACCTGCCACCACGTGGTCGGCTGCCGTGGAGTCCCCTACCTGGGCGGCGTAGACTCGCCCGCTCTGAGCTGGTGGTCGGTAATCTGCAGGGTGGGAGGAAGGAGCCCTGCTCGCTGGAGCATAAGGCCGCTGCTGGGGCACTGAAGGGGCTGATGCCGAGGAAGGAGCTGTCGACGCTGCAAAAGGGCAAGTGGCTCGCATGTGACCAGACTGTCCACAGATATAACATCGTCCCCACCGCTGATCGCAAGTGCTAGGAAAGTGCGGCCCACCACAAAAGACACATCTCTCAGACGACTGGGACTGTCGGGACTGCTGCTGTGGTCTCCGAGACTGCTGCTGCTGCTGTCGCTGTGGCTGTCGCTGTGACCCCTGCTGTCGCGACTGCGACCTCTGCTGCTGCGAATGCTGCTGCTGTCGCTGGGGCTGCTGCTTGCTGCTGCTGTGGGGGTCTCTGGGATCCACCAGACCCTCGCCGCTCCGAACGCCCACGGCCCGTAAACTGCGGCGGTGGTGGTCGGGGCGGCCTCCATGAACTGGCCTGTCCCCCCTCGTCTGGCATTGGCCGCTTCCTCTCAGAACTCTGAGCGGCCAAGCCCCCACGTCTAGCGACGACGTGATCTCCCCTCTCGACCCACTGTGCATGATCCACTGCCTCTGATAAAGTCTGAAGCCTCTGGGCGTGTACCAAGGTATAGATCTCGGGGCGCAAACCTGTCTCAAACAGCTCCACCTGGTGCAGCCCATCCCTGGCAACATAGGGTACGCAGTTGAGCAACTGCGTAAACTCCTGATAATAATCCCATACCGTCCTGTCCCCCTGCTGGAGATTCTTCAAATCATCCTCAAGCTTTTTCTTCACGCTCGTGGAGAAATAAGTGTCAAGGATCAACCGTCTAAACTCCGACCAGGGTAGCTGTCGGGTGATCTGAAACTCTAAGGGCTCGACCCGACGCCACCAAGCATCTGCATCCCCCTCTAGGCAATGTACAGCCATATGCACTCTGAACCTGTGGTCAATGAAGAAGTCTCTGAACAACTTCTCCATTGCTGCCAGCCATGATCCTATCTCCGATGGGTGAGTGCTCCTCCCAGAGAACCTAGGTGGTCCTCGCTTACAGAACTTTGCGAGTTTGTCAGCAAACTCCTCCTCCTCCGCCGGGGTCAACGGCCTGAACACTCCCTGAGCCCCACTGCTCGACGACGGTGCCGTAGGGACTAAAGGAATAGCCGGCGGTACAACTGGTGGTACAGGGGCCTCTACAGTAGTAGGGGAGGGGCCCCAACCTGCGTAAGCAACTGCTCGAACCTCTGCTCCTGTCGGCGGTGGCTCTCCGCCAACTGGGCCACCATGGCCCTCAGCTCACTCAACTCAGAAGGCCCAGACTGCTCCGGCTCCTCCGGGGGCGTAGGAGTACCCCGAGTAGGAATCTGCCGCCTAGGAGGCATCCTGTCACACAAAATCCACGGGTCAGTAAACCAAACCACTCTCGACCCAATCAAGCGAAAGTCATGGACATTCCCCTATTTCTGTAACCTTATGTTGTCTGCAGCCAACATAATAGTCCCCCAGAAATAGGCTATGTCAATCCCTCTCCACTCACAGGAAGAGTTAACAACCAATTACCGACTTTCGCACAATATCACGTCACTCACGCTCTGCCTTCCTAGGGTCTGCCAAAAGCCTAGGGTTTCCTAAGTCCCAACTGACCTATCCCTAAGCTCTGATACCAACTAAATCTGTCACGCCCCGGGTGTAAACCAGAACCCGGGCCCGTTCACAGATCCGCCGTGCACACGGAATTTTCCGTGTACACGTAGCGCTGATAACCTGCTCAGATATAAAACAAGTAATAAAGGAGCATAAAACAGAGCTAAACTAAAACTAATACAACTCAGACAAATGCTGGAAATGAAAGTACAGTAAGCTCTCAAAAAATATACAAGTGTCTCTCCCAGCTCACGAAATATATACAACCAGCTGGCCGCAGCCAGACCCAAAATAAAAGGAAAATACAACCGTCTGAGTGTACTGGGGATACATCAAAACTACAAAACTCCAACTCGGGGCAGCAGCTATCTAATCAGCGATCCTCTTACCTCGATCCAGGGAAGAGGGTCCCGCGACTCCCGCAGAAGACTCTACAAAACAAAGGGGAAAAGAAAAGAGAAAACAGTGGGGGTGAGAACTACTATAAAAAACAGTAGCCTCCCCTAGTGGGTAGACCTCAAACTCAGAAATACCCACTAGAACTACTAGAGGCGAAATAAAATAAAGGTAGTATGCTAAAGGTAAGTCTACTGATGATAAAGCTACCCCTAATATGCCTCTAAAATGCCTAGCTGTCAAAATCGCTAGAGGTATGCATCAGTATGTCAAAACCTGGCCAACCAAACCCAATCAATACACCAGTCAACACTGGTACTGCCTGCTGTACTGTCAACTCGATAACCCAGTATCTGATCGGCACACGGCACGATCCTCAAAGTACCCAATCGACCGGCACACGGCTCGGCCCTAAGCCTACTCCGGAGTGGCACTCGAGGGGAGCGACCCACACGAGTAAAAATATGTAACCATAAGTATCTGATGTAGCAGGACTGGATCAAGACTCTAAACGAGTGGGTAAGACCATCCACTAAAGAAGCCCGATCCCTCACCTCCAATCTGATGCAATAATAATAATACTAGTAAGCCGGTCAACCGCCCACAGTCCGCGGTTGCCGCAACACCCAACCATCCATCCCCGACTGTCCCAACTCTGAACATCTGAACTACACCATCCTCTACAACTAGACTACAGGAGAATGAATAGAAAGCATGGTTTCTCCTAAGTCAATTCCAGCATGTATGTGTAGCAGAAAAAGGTGGCCTAGCTAGATGACCATTGAAGCATGCAAAGTCCTTTACTTGATAAACCCCTTTTTAATTATTCTAACATATGCAACATTAAATGTTTGGACCCTCCGATGTACACGTGGCATGATATACGATACATGATACAATTTAGATGCACAATTAACTAGCAAGTACCCCCTTTTACAACATGCATTCTAACCACATGCCCAAACCCTTCCTTAACACACAATATGATATGGCTATATCATTCATTCCAACTAATTAAATTGCATATCTAAACATGAAAACACCACTTACTAACTTGTAGCCTGCTAACAATGCAAGTATTAGCAAAGGAACCTTAATCTCGTGCAAGCATCTAGATACATTCATATTTAATAACACATAATCGTGGCATTCTAATAGGCCTAGTGACATTCACAAGTAGGAGGTTCACAACATCACCCACCTCGAGCGCTATTCCAAATTCCCAAAGGCGAAGTCCAAGATCAGTCCAACACACCACCAATCTGTACAAAATACCCCAAAGGAAAAATACATAAGCTAAACATCCACACTTTCCAGAATCTGTCCCCCAAATCAGCAGTCCACATTCACTAATTTTTACCTGCGAATAACGCCCAGAAAAATCCAAGAAAAATACTATCGCGATCCTTGCGACGAGCCCGTCGAAACGAGTACCTGCACGCCCAATTTGGAGATTCCTACGCTGAGATAAAAATCCGACAAGGGGTACACCCCAAATCCAAACTGCACTAAATTCCTGTAACAAGGAACCACAGAGAAAGGAGATTCTCACCCTCGAGTAAAATTCATAAAATTCTGAGAAAAATCCAGGAGACTCCTTGCGAAGCGTAGATGAAAATTGCCTTTTGAATCGCCTCGTTCCGGATGCCTGAGCGAAAAGATATGGCAAGAACACTGCGGTGCTGTCCCAAAAGTCCGCGAAGAAAAAGGGTCAAATGGGTGCTAAGAAAACTCCAAGATCAGCACGGAAATCGAGGAACCATAAAACATAGGAGTTGAAGCCCTACCTGTCGTGAGTCCAACGGCGCAAGAATCGGCGAATTCCGAGGTCGGGGTGGGGTCGGAGGAGTCCAAACACTGAGAAGGGGCGAAGAGTGATCGCCGGAGAACAAGCGTCGCGCCGCGCCGTAAAATGGTGAACCTCGTGGATGCGTGCCTCCAAAAATCTTCAAACTTCTCCAAAGGATAGAGCTCTGAGAGAGGAGGAATCTCTGTGAATGACGCCCAGCGAAAAGAAGCCCAAAAAAGCCAAAGGGGCGAATGGGGGGAGCTATTTAAAGGCCCAGCCCAACACACAAAATCCGGATTTCCGGGCGCATGTTTCGGGCGCACTGCGCCCGGAAACCGGTTGCATGCTTCCAGTCCGACGCGCCCAGAAATCCTCTGGTGCTGCCACGTCGCCCACAACAGGGGACAGCGGATCCCCGCGGCCCGCACACGCCACGTGCACCCCGCAGTCAGCGGGGTAGTACGCCGCCAATCCCGAGGAGACGCGTGTCGCACTCGAGTTGCGCCGACGCCCCTCCTGGCGCCACTGTGCGCGCAACGTGCGCGCACAGTACCGAGGCGCCCTCCCCCGCGCACCCCGTGGACCGCGCCCACGTGGACCGACGAATCCGAAGCCCGCCACGTGTCATGCGCCCGGTCCACCGCAATCCCCGCAATTCCAGTGAGCCGTGCCGCGTGCGCCCCGCCTACCAGGGCACGCCACGCGTCCACATCCGCCGTCGGTCCATGCACGCCGCGACCACTGCGTGGACCCAGCCGCGTGAGCGGCCAATAAAAGGCCGCCACGTGGCGCGGGCCGGTCCACGTGTCACCCCCATGCACCTAAAATCCCCCAAATCTTCCGGAAGCCCGCATTTGTCATCCGGACTCCAAATTCAACAAGCAAATAGCCGTTTTCAAGCGTTTTTTCCGCGCTGAAATCCAAATCTCAACCTCAGATTGGCCAAAACCTTTTCTAAAATCGGCAATTACAGCCGAAGGCCAATTCCGCTATCAAAGTCTCACGAGGTCCATCGGTGGCACCCCTTCGATGCACCATGGGCCAGACACCAACACTAGGTGTTCTACACAAATGGATTCACCGGAAAAGTGCATGGGAAAACCAGTACACTACACGTCCTACGGGAGAAACGTGCCAGATGGGTCACTGCCCTGGAGCGGGATACACCTGCGCCTCCAACAAGGGTCACGTTTCCTCCCCGAAGGTACGCCCGTTTTATCTTTATATTTTTCTTTCTTTTCTTTCTTTTTCTTTCTCTTTTTACTTTAGTTCTTAGCCTCCTTGCCTTTGAACACTTTTCTTTCTCATTCGAGCTTATAGCTCCAATTTTGCCATTGGCAAATCTCTTTCTTTGAGCATTTAGCTCCTTGCTTTCACTTTTAGCCTTTCGAAAGTACCTCGTCCGACGGGTCACTGCCCAGGGAGTCCTGCTCCACAATGACGAGTCAAATTCGAAGGCGCCATTTACATTCTTGTTATGCTCTTTTAGCCGCTTTTAGCTTGCTATTAAACTTTACCCTTTTTGCATTAATTACCTATTATCCTAGGTCTCGCCGTCAGGATAACTAGAGAGTCTCTTGGACTCTTATCATTTCTCTTTCTTTTAACTCAAATTGAAGTTAAAGTGATTGTCCATT
This sequence comes from Tillandsia leiboldiana, assembly GCA_029204045.2. NCBI lineage: Eukaryota > Viridiplantae > Streptophyta > Magnoliopsida > Poales > Bromeliaceae > Tillandsia > Tillandsia leiboldiana. The sequence goes on from JAQNDB010001131.1 coordinate 53,270, forward strand.
TGCCCAGACACCCTATGACCCACTCTAGGGTTGTATTATTTAGCTTTTTGACTTTGTGATTACACAAACTTTTCCTTAGAGTTTGACTCTAAGTTGATCACTTTGCTATCAGTTTCATTCTTTAAACTTTGTGGCCACATACTCTTTTCTTTGCCGAACCTGGAGTTACATTATCTCTATTTACCTGTTGCACTTTGCATTTAGAGTTATCTTGACCCTAATCCATTTCCTGTGAGTATAAACTCCACTCGTTCACCTTAAGTTTTCTTACCTAAGTTTCATATCATGTTTAACCTAGAGTTCCTTGACTCTATGTTAACCAGTCTATTCTCAACCCACTAACTTACCTTAGGTTTCCTTTACCTAAGTCTTATATCATCCTCATCCTAGAGTCCTTGACTCTATGTTGATCACTCTATCCAATGTCCTTAGGTTATCTCCTAAGATAATGCCACTCATTCAATCCTAGGATATACCCCTAAGTTTGATGCCACTCATTAACCCTGAGTCTAGGTTTTCTCCTAGTCTTACTACCAGCATGCCCTTTTCCTTATGCTTTCACATGATTCCTAGGGCTATACCCTAACATGATCACCGATAACAAATAATTGATTCCCCTTTTTACGCATGCAATTATTTCCATCTCAATCATCAATAAAGTTTAACATCTACGCAGGCAATTATCATCCATATTTAGCAATTCAGAAAAATCCACTTTTCTATCTGCATCCTTCTACACATGCAAGTTTATCTCTTATTCTAATAATTAGAAAAGTTTACTTCTCTTCTATATCCATCTACACATGCAAAATTCAATCATAATTACCCAACGCCTCTAACAGGCTACTATCATGCTTCAAGATCGAAAGCAGAGGAAAAAGTGGAGAAGTCACCCATTTTCGGTAGAATCCCCCACCTCGGTGTATTCTTTTGGTCCTTGAAGGAGACAATTTCAACTCCTTGGATCCGTGAGGCTTCCCTACATTGTAAGGAAGGCAAAAGATAAGCAATTGCTTTTACATGATTCACTAAAATTCATAAGGCGGTAAAACTAACCCCTTTTTTGACAACTTAAAGAGAAAAATTCCTATTTGGTCATTTTCCCCATCAAAAGGCTAAATTTTTATCGGTTCATAAAAATGAGAGGAGAATAGTCATCCCATGGCATGTTGCCAAAAAAAAACTTGCTCAACTCGATCCGGGGTCAAAATGCTCTCAAGAATTTGAGAAAAGCTCAATTTGAACAATTTCCCAAAATTTATCGATTTTGCATATTGGCAAAAAATCGAGGATTCGCTTTCAGAATTGGAGAGAAGCTCAATTTGTGGTATTCCCCGACTTATCGATTTTGCGCGTTGGCAAAATTAGGACATTGCATTTTTCTTATCGGGGAAAAGGAAAGAAGAGAAAAATTTTCTTTCTTTCCTTCTTTTCTTCTTTCTTTTTCTTTCTTTCTTTCTTTTCTTTTTTTTTTTGTAAGTGTTCCTGCTGCTGGGCAGCAGCATGTATAGCTGCTGCCCACGCAGCAGTTCCAGCAGCTGCTGCTGCCTTGAGCAGCAGCAGCAGGGCCAGCAGCTGCCCCCAAGGCAGCTGCTCAAGCAGCTGCCTGAGCAGCTGCTCAATGCTGCTGCGCAGGCAACAGGACCAGCAGCTGCCCCCATGGCAGCTGCTCAAGCAGCCCACGATGGTGCTGCTGGCAGAAAGAGAGAGAGAGAGAGAGAGAGAGAGAGAGAGAGAGAGGAGAGAGAGAGAGAGAGAGAGAGAAAGAGAGTTTAACTTACCTTCTTCCTCCTTCTTCTTCCCCTTTTCTTCCCCTTTTCTTCTCCTTTTCCGTCTTCTTCCTCCTTTCCTTCTCCTCTTTCGTTTCTTTCTTTCACTGAGAGAGAGGGAGGAAAATGAGAGAGAGAGAAAGTGAAATTTCCAAAGAGAGGAGAGAGTAGAGTATTTACTCTCTGCAGGGTAGGTGGGGAAAGGGTGATTTTACTAAAGACCCCCAACTTAACCCCAATTTTAACCTCAAATAACCCTTGTAAACATGCTGCAGTTTTCCTGCAGTGGCAAATATGAGTACCCTCTTTTACTGCGCTTTGCCGTCGGCTGGGAGATCGAAAATAAATATTTTCTTCTTCCCTTTATTCTACAAATTTTTCTTAAACTTCCCACTGTTGTTTAAATTTTTGGACTACCCTAATCCCTCGAAAGAGAGCACCGAAAAAGCTTCGCGATCACAACTGCACTGTCAAAAACTGCAGTTTCAGAATTCACGAAGCCTTTTTCTGCGCTTCGTTCTCCAATTTTCCTTAATCGCTCCACGCTATTTTTTTCTCCCCTTTATCAGAAACTTTTGTGAGACACCCCACTATTCTTTTAAATTTTTTGGCTACTCTAAGTCTCCGAAACATGGCTCCGAAAATGCTTCGTGATCACAAATTTCAGAAATTCCAGATTTGCTAAGTCCTCGAGGTTCAAGTCACTTTTTCGACCCGATGCCTTCGCGTCAGCTCCGAAACGCACCGAACACGCTGTAATCATATTAAAACACGTTACAAGTCTGCTCTCCGAAATTCGCGCATTTTGCGAACTCGGCGAACACGGTCCAAATTTGTGCAAACTTGAGGGCTTCGCTTTTCA
>JAQNDB010001132.1:0-55870 GCA_029204045.2 Tillandsia leiboldiana
CGAAGCCCCTATCCAAAAGGTCCAGAAGTTGGCTTTCAACTCCTTAACTCGGCTGGCGCCATCATATAGGGTGCCTTTGAGATTGGTGCAGTCCAGGGACCACATCAACACGAACTCAATCTCCCTCTCCGGCGGCATCGTCGTCAGCTCTGGGGGAAAAACATCTGGGAACTCTCGGACAATAGGGATATCCTCGAGTCCCAGTGCCGCCGTAGGCACCTCCAAACCGTGGCCAAAAAGGCAGTACAACCTCTGCTCAACATCCTTCTAGCCCTCGCCGAGGAAATGGTCGCTGCGAATAGCGTGCTCTGGCAGCCTCTGAAGATGAACTCCTCCTGTCCTGGCTCACGAAGAGTCACCGTCCTCTCAACTGCAGTCGATAGTGGGGGAGTACCGGGATAGCATCCATCCCCAACACCAAGTCAAAATCATGGAGCTGCTGCAAGACAAGCAAGTCTGCAGGCAATACCCAAGGCCAAACTGTACCGGGCATGCCACACAATGCTCCTCGACATGCAAATGTGATCGGGAATCCGCACCTCTAATGCATTTGACAAGGACTCTAACTCTAACCATGCAGGGATGCAAATGCTCGGCTAATGAAAGAATGAGATGCTCCAGTGTCGAATATAAGTACGAGTCCGAATACAAAGAGTAGAATAATACCTGCCCCACCAGGTCTGCCGCTGGAGAATCCGCCAACTGGCGGCATACACCCGCCCGCTCGGTGCAGGAGGTCGGGAATCTGTAGGATAGGAGGTGGACGGCCTGCTCGCTGAGCATAAGGCCGCTGAGCTGATGGCCGCTGCTGCGAGGGGATAAGGAGCCGACGCAGAAGAAGGTGCCGGGACGTAGTAAGGGGCAGGTAGCTCGCACAGGCCCGGGCTGCCAAAACGGAAGCATCGACCCCATCTCTGGTCACAAGTGATGGCGGCATGCTGACCTCCACAGAAGATACATCGGTCAGAAGATCGGGGCTGTCTCGGCTTGCTGCTGCTGCTGTCTCGAGGAATGCTGCTGAGATATCTGCGGCCTCTGCTGCGATCTCTACTGCTGGTGCTGCTGCTGATGATCTGCGGTCTCTGGGGTCCACCAGGCCTCTCCTCTCAGATCGCCCACGGCCATAAGACTGGGACGCGCGGCGTGGGCGGTCTCCATGAGCTGGCCTGTCCCCAGTCCTCTGGGGCTGGTCGCTTCCTGTCGGAACTCTGCGCGACCGCGGCCCTCTGCCTGGCCACCACCTGATCACCCTCTCCACCCACTGTGCATGCTCTGCGGCTTGCCTCCAGAGTCTGAAATCTTGAGCATGCACAGTGTGGTAAATCTCTGGACGGAGGCCTCCCTCGAAAAACTCAACCTGGGGTGGACCGTCACGAGCGACGAAGGGCACACAGTCAGCTCTTCCATGAACTCCTGAAAATAGAGATGGGCCGATCGATCGCCTGCTGCAGATTCTTCAAGTCGTCCTCCAAAACTCTTCTTCACACTGGTAGAAAAATAGGTGTCCAACACATCCGTCTGAACTCCTCCCAAAGGCAATGCCGAGTAATCCGGAACTCCGGTGGCTTTACCCACTGCCACCAAAAATCAGCATCTCGTCCAAAACAGTGCACCGCATGTGCACCGGTACCTCGGGTGATGAAGAAGTCCCGAAAAAAGTCTCAATGCAGAAAGCCATCTCCCAACAGCACGGGGCTGAGCAACTCCCGAGAAATCTAGGTGGTCCCCGCTTAACAAACGCAGGGCGAGTTTGGCAGCAAAATCCCGCTCCTCCTCCGCAGTCAAAGGCTGAATAGCTCCAGGAGCCCCGCTACTCGAAATGGTGCGACAGCACAAAGGCGCAACAAGAGGCACAGGGGGCCTCAGGAACAGCTGGGGGTGGTGCCTCCCTCTGAGCAAGCAGCTGCTCAATCCCAGCTCCTGGCGGAGCTGATGTCACGCCCCGGGTGTAAACCAGAACCCGGGCCCGTCTACAGATCCGCCGTATACACAGAATTTCCCGTGTATACGAAGCGCTGGTAACCTGCTCAAGTATGGATGATATAATAAAAGAGCATAAACAGAGCTAAACAGTAACTAATACATCTCAGATAAAGCAGAAAAGCAAGGTGCAGAAAGTAACTCTCAATAATACATAAGTCTCTCCCAGCTCACTAATCAAATACAACCAGCTGGCCGAAGCCAGACCCCAAAAGAAATGAATAGTAGAGTATCTGAGAGTATCGGGGTACATCTAATAATAGAACTGGTGCCTGGGTGGACCGCTATCTAGTCCGCGATTCTCTTACCTCGGTCCGCAGTGGAGGGTCCTGCAACAGCCGCAGACGACTCTGCAAAACAAAGGGGAATAGAAGAAGAAAAGCAGTGGGGAGTGAGAACTACTATAAAACAGTAGCCTCCTCCTAGTGGGTAGACCTCAACACAAATGTGCCCACTAGGACTATAAGAGGCAAAAAAGATGAACAGAGGTGGTAAGCTGTAATTAAAACTGCTGATGATGAATAGAGCTACCACTACATGCCTCTAATGAGCTAACTGATAGATTAGCTATATGTATGCATCAGAATGTCAACGCCTGCCTGTCTAGACCCAATCGATACACCAGTAAGCACTGGTACTGCCTGCTCTGCCTGCCAAATCGGGTATGCCAGCCTACGCATAACACCGATAGGAAAAGGGAGTCTCGAAGACTCGAAGCCTGTAAAAACGCACACTCCGGAGTGGCACTCGAGGGGAGCGACCCACACGAGTATAATGCCTGGGTAACAAGTACCAAATCAGCAGGACTGGATCATGACTCTGATCACGGTGGAAAACCCATCCACTAAAAGAAATCCAAATCCTCTATCCCAATCTGATGCAATAACTACTGTCCGGTCACCGCCAAGTTTCCGCGGTTTGCCGCAATGCCCGGCCCTCACAGCCTGCCTGTCCCAAAGCCCACAACTGGTCTGACTACACTATCCCAGTCCCTGCTCGAACCCGAGCGCACTATCCCCCGAATATAAATAAAAGAAGAGAAAAGCAATGGTTTCTCCTAAGTCAATTCCCAGCATGATAGTGTAGCAGAAAAAGGTGCCTAACTAGATGTCCATTTAAGCATGCAAAGTCCTTTATATAAAAACAGGGTTTAAATATTATTATCCTTCCCAATAGAGAGGTATGCCCTAGTTAAACTTTCATTTGCTAAGTTCTCATATCCATTTATCACATAAGCATAAGAGGTCCCAAAGTGTACGAGTAAGATAGTCCTTTATAGCAAAAACTCCCCCCCCCCCGTGAGGTTTTAAACGACATATTAATATAAGAATCTCCATTCATTAATACTTAGTCCATTTAAGATGTAGCCCCAAGCAATAAGTCCAATTCCTCAACCAAGATGCCATTTTAACTTATTCCGGTTCATTTAGCAACATACAGTGAAGCACTCCAATAGGCCTAGTGGGGACATCATAAGTAGGAGGTAAACAACGGTACCCACCTCGAGCGCTAAATCCGGTCCTCAAAGGCTAAGTCCGCGCTCGCTCCGGAAAAAACCCGCAACACTGTGCCAAAGATCCCAAAGAACACACACAAATTACAATTCAAGTTTAACCCAAAATCTGTCTCCCAAATACAGATTTACTGTTCAGCCATTTTTACCTGTGACACGTGCCCACAAAATTCCCAGAAAATATACACTGCGATCTACGCGACGATCCGGTCGAAACAAGTACCTGCACGTTTTCCCCCCGATTTTTCTGTGCTGAGAACGAAAATCGACAAGAGGACCACCTCAACAATACATTCATCCCAAAACAGCGATATAAAATTCTGTAAAAAGGGATTCCTCACCTTCAGGGAATTCCACAAAAATCCACGAAAATTCCAGGAGATTCCTCGTGATGCGTAGATGCAAATCCCCTTTTGAATCGCCCTGGTTTCGATGCTCGAGCGCGAAGTTATCGCCAAAACGAGATGGTGCTGTCCCAAAACTCCGCGACGGAAAAAGGGTCAGAAAGAAGCCACAGAATCACCATCAAAACCTCTGAATCAAGAGAAACTCATAAAAGAGAAAGTGAAGCCCTACCTGTCAAGAATCCGACGGCGCAAAACTCGTAAAAACAGGATGTCGGGGTGAGCCGGGGGAGCTAGAACACCGAAATGCGACGAATCTGGTAGCCGTAGAACGATCGTCGCGCCGCGCCGGATAAATGCAAACCTTGGGATCCGAGCCTTCAAAATTCTTGAGATTTCTACAGTGGATGGAGGATTGGGAGAGGAAGAAATGTCTAAGAGGGGGCTCGGAGTGGTTCCAAACAGAAAGGGAGAAATCGGGCTCCCAATGCCCTAAAAGAATCAAGAAGGAGAAAAAAACAAACCCGCGTTATTGGATTCGGGCCGCGTTTGGGCCCGGATCCGCCAGGGCGGGTCGGACGCGTTCCGTCCGACCGGGCGGAACCAACCAGCACGCGACGCGCGTCCCCACAGGAGATCGGCGCGCATCCCGCACAGCGAACAGCCGTGCGGGGCGCGCCAGCGGCCGACGCGCGTCCCGACCGCGCGGTCAGCCCCGCAGGCGCTCGCCAATGGCGAGGCGACGCGCGTCCCACGCACTGTGCGGTCAGGCGCGGGGGCAGGCGTTGTCCCCTGCGCCGAGTCCCATGAGCCGCCAGTAGCCATGCGCCACGTGTCGGTGCGCCGGGTCCGTGCACCCCGCCGAGCCGTTCCATGCACCGGGCGCCGCGGGCCGGCCAATGAGGGCCCGCCACGTGGCATCCGGCGGTCCACGGCCTTCCCCCATGCACCAGGAGACACTAGAAACTTCCGGGAGTCCGTTTTTGGGCATCCGGACTCCAAATCCGGCAAATAAATAGCCGTTTTCAAGCGTTTTTTCCGCGCTGAATCCAAATACGCCATCCGTTTGGCCTAGAAACTTTTCTAAAATTCGGCAAACCCCGCCGAAGGCCAAACTAACAATAAACACTGCCACGGACCCACCTGTGCTGTCCCTTTGACACACTGTGGATCAAACACCATCATTAGGTGTTTCACACTTGGATTCACGGGAAAACAGTGCATGGAAACCTGGATCATCACATCCTCCCCTACTAAAAGAAAGTTTCGTCCTCGAAACTAAAATCATACCTCAAGTCGGGGCCTCAAACAATTGGGGGTGGGCATCCAACATCGCTGACTCCAGCTCCCACGTAGCTTCGCGCTCGCCCTGGTTGCTCCACAGAACCTTCACATAAGGGATGGCCCGGCTGCGCAGCTCTCTAACCTCGCGGTCCAAAATCCGCAGTGGCCGCTCGACATAGCTCAAGTCCTCCGCAACCTCCAGTGGGACGAAATCAATGATGTGCGATGGGTCATGAACATATCTCCTCAGGGTGGATACATGAAACACGTCGTGAACACTAGCCAATCTGGGAGGAAGTGCAAGCCGGTAGGCAACTGGCCCGATGCGCTCCAATACCTCAAAAGGTCCGATATAACGAGGGCTCAGTTTTCCACGAATCCCAAATCTCCGAATCCCTTTCGACGGCGAGACTTTCAAAAAGACATGATCGCCCACCTGAAACTCCAAGTCTCGTCGTCGGGTGTCAGCATAACTCTTCTGCCGGCTCTGAGCTGTCTCCAGATGTCGTCGAATCAGTCTGACCTTCTCCTCTGCCTCCAATAGTAGATCAGGACCCAAGGTCTTCTTCTCGCCCACATCACTCCAATATAGGGGTGACCGACACTTGCGCCCATACAACGCTTCAAACGGGGCCATCTGGATGCTCGCTTGATAGCTGTTGTTGTACGCAAACTCGACCAATCCCAGATGTCGGTGCCACCCGCCCCCAAAGTCCAGAACGCATGCTCGTAGCATATCCTCGAGAGTCTGAATGGTGCGCTCTGACTGTCCGTCCGTCTGTGGGTGAAAAGCTGTGCTGAAGTGAAGCCGTGTCCCTAGGGCCGTCTGTAAACTCCTCCAAAAGTGCGAGACAAACCTCGAGTCCCTATCCGACACGATGGAAATGGGTATCCCGTGCAATCTGACCACCTCGGCCAAGTACACCTGTGCCAGTCGATCCAATGGCCAAGTCATCTGAACTGGTATAAAGTGAGCGGATTTGGTGAGTCTGTCCACGACCACCCAGATCGCATCCGCTCCAGCCTGAGCTCTCGGCAATCCCGTGACAAAATCCATAGTGATATGATCCCACTTCCATTCAGGGATCGGGAGGCTCTGCAACTTGCCAGCAGGTACACGATGCTCAGCCTTTACTTGCTGACAAGTTAAGCAGTGCGCCACAAATCTGCCAATATCTCTTTTCATGCCGCTCCACCAGAACTGTGCCTTGAGGTCCTTATACATCTTAGTCCCACCACGCTTCCGCTGCTACCAACTTAATCTGTCAATATCTCTTTTCATGCCGCTCCACCAGAACTGTGCCTTGAGGTCCTTATACATCTTAGTCCCACCAGGATGGATGGTATAAGGTGTATAATGAGCCTCCCGCAAGATCTGCTCTCGAGTCTCCGAGTCCATAGGCACGCAAGCTCGGTCCCTGTACCGTAGTACTCCCGAAGCATCAACTGAGAAATCCCCTGCCTCTCCAGCCGGAATCTGCTCTCGAATCCTCATCAGATGGGGGTCCTCACTCTGTTTCTCCCGAATCCTGTCCAACAGAGTGGGCTGCACGACCAAGGACAATAGTCTAGCAGAAACCCCCGGGGACACCACCTCAAGCTCTAACCGCCTCATCTGCTCCAATAATGGCGCCTGATCGGTGATCATCATAGATAAGCTCTGCACTGCTCTCCTGCTCAGGGCATCAGCGACCACGTTTGCCTTGCCAGGATGGTAAAGTATGTCCACATCGTAATCCTTTAACAGCTCCAACCATCTGCGCTGCCTCAGATTGAGCTCCTTCTGCGTGAACAGATACTTCAGGCTCTTGTGGTCGGTGTAAATCTCGCAGTGTTCCCCATACAGATAGTGGCGCCACAACTTCAGTGCGAAGATCACAGCCGCTAGCTCCAAGTCATGGGTAGGGTAATTTTTCTCATAATCCTTGAGTTGTCGCGAAGCATAAGCGATTACCTTACCCTCCTGCATCAGCACGCACCCGAGTCCACTATGCGATGCGTCACTGTAGATCACGTATCCTTTCCCCATAACAGGGAGGGAAAGGATAGGAGCTGACATCAATCTGGTCTTCAGTTCCTCGAAGCTTCTCTGGCAATCCTCACTCCAGATGAACTTAATTCCTTTGCGCGTCAGACGAGTGAGGGGTGCGGAAAGTTTCGCAAAACCTTCCACAAACCGACGGTAATAACCTGCCAAGCCCATAAAACTGCGAACCTCTGCTACCGTCGTCGGTCGGGGCCAATCCCGGATCGCCTCAATCTTCGCCGGGTCTACCGCCACTCCCGCGGCTGAAATCACATGGCCCAAAAAGGCAACCTCTCGAAGCCAAAACTCGCACTTAGACAACTTGGCATACAACTTCTTCTCCCTCAGAAGTTGCAGCACTATCCTCAGATGCTCCTCGTGCTCCACATCGCTCCGAGAGTAAATCAGGATGTCATCGATGAACACTACCACAAACCGGTCCAGATAAGGTCGAAAGACCCTGTTCATCAAATCCATAAATGCGGCAGGGGCATTAGTCAATCCAAAAGGCATGACGGTGAACTCGTAATGCCCGTACCGAGTCCTGAATGCTGTCTTAGGAACATCCTCGGTCTTCACCTTCAGTTGGTGGTAACCAGACTGTAAATCAATCTTAGAGAAGACACAAGACCCTTGCAGCTGATCAAATAAGTCGTCGATGCGCGGCAAAGGGTACTTGTTCTTGATGGTCACTTTATTCAGCTCTCGGTAATCCACACAAAGACGAAGTGAACCATCCTTCTTCTTCACGAACAGCACCGGTGCTCCCCAAGGTGATACACTCGGCCTCACAAAACCCTTATCCAATAAATCCTGGAGTTGCGCCTTCAACTCCCGCAGCTCCGCCGGTGCCATTCGGTAAGGGGCCTTAGAGATTGGCGCAGTTCCTGGGACTACGTCAATCAAAAACTCGATCTCCCTATCCGGCGGCATACAAGTCAGCTCTGGTGGGAAAACATCCGGGAACTCGTGGACTATAGGGATATCCGCGAGTCCCGGTGCCGCCGCAGGCCCCTCAACCACACTGGCCAAAAAGGCCACGCATCCGCTGCGCATCATCTGCCTCGCACGAGAAGTCGAAACTATCGCGGCGAAGAAGGTACTCTGGCATCCTCTGTACACAATCACCTCCTGGCCTGGCTCGCTAAAAGTCACCGTCCTCGCGGCACAATCAATAGTCGCATAATAGCGAGTCAGCCAGTCCATCCCAAGTACCATATCAAAGTCTCGCAGCTGACTCAGGACCATCAGGTCCGCTGGCAAGATCCACGACTCGATCTGTACAGGGCAAGACCAACAACACTCCTCTACAAGTAAAGTATGCTCGGGAACCCGTACCTCTAACGCACGTGGCAACCGACCTAACTCTAGTCCATGAGATGATGCAAATGCTCTACTGATGAAAGAATGTGATGCCCCGGTATCAAATAAGGTGCGAGCTCTACTGCCAGAAAGTAAAACGATACCTGCCACCACGTGGTCGGCTGCCAGGGAGTCCGCAACCTGGGCGGCATAAACCCGCCCGCTCTGTGCCGGTGGTCGGTGATCTGCCGGGTGGGAAGAAGGGGCCCTGCTTGCCGGAGCATAGGACCGCTGCTGGGGCGCCGGTGGGGCGGATGCCGAGGAAGGAGCCGGTGCTGGCGCATAAGGGCAAGTAGCTCGAACGTGGCCCGACTGTCCGCACCGGTAACAGCGGCCAAACCTCTGGTCACAAGTATCAGGAGAGTGCTGTCCCTGGCAGAAAATGCACCTGGCTGGGGTCTGGGGCTGCCTCCCCTGCTGCTGCTGCCTCTGCCGCTGAGATCCCTGGTGCCGGGACTGCGACCTCTGCTGCTGAGAATGCTGCTGCTGTCGTGAGTGCTGCTGCTGGTGCTGTGGGGGCCTCGGAGATCCACCATGCCCTCGCCGCTCCGAACGCCCGCGGCCTGAGAACTGAGGCGGCGGGGGTCGGGGCGGCCTCCAGGAGCTGGCCTGTCCCCCATCATCCTGCGCTGGCCGCTTCCTGTCCGATCCCTGAGCGGCCAGGCCCCCACGTCTGGCAACAACGTGGTCTCCTCTCTCGATCCACTGTGCATGCTCGGCCGCCTCCTCCAGGGTCTGTAATCTCTGTGCATGCACCAAGGTATAGAGCTCCGGGCGCAGGCCCGACTCGAAGAGCTCCACCTGATGTGGTCCATCCCTCGCGACGTAGGGAACGCAGCTGAGCAGTCGCGAAAACTCCTGAAAGTAGTCCCATGCCGACCGGTCGCCCTGCTGGAGATTCTTCAGGTCATCCTCTACCTTTTTCTTCACGCTGGTGGAAAAGTAAGTGTCCAGGACCATCCTCTTGAACTCTGCCCAAGGTAGCTGCCGGGTGATCTGAAACTCCAGGGGCTCCACCCGACGCCACCACGTGTCCGCATCTCCATCCAGACAATGCACAGCCATGTGTACCCGGTACTTCTGATCGATGAAGAAGTCTCGGAACAACTTCTCCATTGCTGAAAGCCACGTCCCAACCTCCCAAGGGTGAGTGCTCCGCCCCGAGAATCTAGGCGGTCCCCGCTTGCAGAAATGGGTGAGTTTATCAGTAAACTCCTGCTCCTCCTCGGGAGCCAAAGGTCGGATCGCTCCCGGGGCCCCGCTGCTCGAAGATGGTGCCGTAGGCACAAGCGGTATAGCCGGTGGTACAACAGGTGGTGCGGGGGCCTCAGTAGTAGTAGGGGGAGGGGCCCCAACCTGAGCAAGCAGCTGCTCAAACCTCTGCTCCTGCCGGCGGTGACCCTCCGCCAGCTGGGCCACCATGGCCCTCAACTCAGCAATCTCTGAAGGTCCGGACTGCTCCGGCCCCTCCGGGGGTGTAGGGGTACCCCGGGTAGGAATCCGCCGCCTGGGAGGCATCCTGTCACACAAGAAACCACGAATCAGAACCGAACCCACACACGACCCAATCTAGCGAAAGTCAAAGGCATCCTCCTATTTCTGTAACCTTATGTTGTCTGCAGCCAACATAATAGTTCGCCAGAAACAGGACATGCCAATCCCTCTTCACTCCCTGGAAGAGTCAAAATAATATATGACCAAATTGCCGACTCTCGCATAATGTCACGTCACTCACGCCCTGCCTTCCTAGGGTCTGCCAAAAGCCTAGGGTTTCCTAAGTCCCAATTGACCTATCCCTAAGCTCTGATACCAACTTAATCTGTCACGCCCCGGGTGTAAACCAGAACCCGGGCCCGTCTACAGATCCGCCGTATACACAGAATTTCCCGTGTATACGAAGCGCTGGTAACCTGCTCAAGTATGGATGATATAATAAAAGAGCATAAACAGAGCTAAACAGTAACTAATACATCTCAGATAAAGCAGAAAAGCAAGGTGCAGAAAGTAACTCTCAATAATACATAAGTCTCTCCCAGCTCACTAATCAAATACAACCAGCTGGCCGAAGCCAGACCCAAAAAGAAATGAATAGTAGAGTATCTGAGAGTATCGGGGTACATCTAATAATAGAACTGGTGCCTGGGTGGACCGCTATCTAGTCCGCGATTCTCTTACCTCGGTCCGCAGTGGAGGGTCCTGCAACAGCCGCAGACGACTCTGCAAAACAAAGGGGAATAGAAGAAGAAAAGCAGTGGGGAGTGAGAACTACTATAAAACAGTAGCCTCCTCCTAGTGGGTAGACCTCAACACAAATGTGCCCACTAGGACTATAAGAGGCAGAAAAGATGAACAGAGGTGGTAAGCTGTAATTAAAACTGCTGATGATGAATAGAGCTACCACTACATGCCTCTAATGAGCTAACTGATAGATTAGCTATATGTATGCATCAGAATGTCAACGCCTGCCTGTCTAGACCCAATCGATACACCAGTAAGCACTGGTACTGCCTGCTCTGCCTGCCAAATCGGGTATGCCAGCCTACGCATAACACCGATAGGAAAAGGGAGTCTCGAAGACTCGAAGCCTGTAAAAACGCACACTCCGGAGTGGCACTCGAGGGGAGCGACCCACACGAGTATAATGCCTGGGTAACAAGTACCAAATCAGCAGGACTGGATCATGACTCTGATCACGGTGGAAAACCCATCCACTAAAAGAAATCCAAATCCTCTATCCCAATCTGATGCAATAACTACTGTCCGGTCAACCGCCAAAGTTCCGCGGTTGCCGCAATGCCCGGCCCTCACAGCCTGCCTGTCCCAAAGCCCACAACTGTCTGACTACACTATCCCAGTCCCTGCTCGAACCCGAGCGCACTATCCCCCGAATATAAATAAAAGAAGAGAAAAGCATGGTTTCTCCTAAGTCAATTCCAGCATGATAGTGTAGCAGAAAAAGGTGGCCTAACTAGATGTCCATTTAAGCATGCAAAGTCCTTTATATAAAAACAGGGTTTAAATATTATTATCCTTCCCAATAGAGAGGTATGCCACTAGTTAAACTTTCATTTGCTAAGTTATCTCATATCCATTTATCACATAAGCATAAGAGGTCCCAAAGTGTACGAGTAAGATAGTCCTTTATAGCAAAACTCCCCCCCCCCGTGAGGTTTAAACGACATATTAATATAAGAATCATCCATTCATTAATACTTAGTCCATTTTAAGATGTAGCCCAAGCAATAAGTCCAATTCTCAACCAAGATGCCATTTTAACTTATTCCGGTTCATTTAGCAACATAACAGTGAAGCACTCCAATAGGCCTAGTGGGGACATCATAAGTAGGAGGTAAACAACGGTACCCACCTCGAGCGCTAAATCCGGTCCTCAAAGGCTAAGTCCGCGCTCGCTCCGGAAAAACCCCGCAACACTGTGCCAAAGATCCCAAAGAACACACACAAATTACAATTCAAGTTTAACCCAAAATCTGTCTCCCAAATACAGATTTACTGTTCAGCCATTTTTACCTGTGACACGTGCCCACAAAATTCCCAGAAAATATACACTGCGATCTACGCGACGATCCGGTCGAAACAAGTACCTGCACGTTTTCCCACGATTTTTTTGTGCTGAGAACGAAAATCGACAAGAGGACCACCTCAAACAATACATTCATCCCAAAACAGCGATATAAAATTCTGTAAAAAGGGATTCCTCACCTTCAGGGAAATTCCACAAAAATCCACGAAAATTCCAGGAGATTCCTCGTGACGCGTAGATGCAAATCCCCTTTTGAATCGCCCTGTTTCGATGCTCGAGCGCGAAGTTATCGCCAAAACGAGATGGTGCTGTCCCAAAACTCCGCGACGGAAAAAGGGTCAGAAAGAAGCCACAGAATCACCATCAAAACCTCTGAATCAAGAGAAACTCATAAAAGAGAAAGTGAAGCCCTACCTGTCAAGAATCCGACGGCGCAAAAATCGTAAAAACAGGATGTCGGGGTGAGCCGGGGGAGCTAGAACACCGAAATGCGACGAATCTGGTAGCCGTAGAACGATCGTCGCGCCGCGCCGGATAAATGCAAACCTTGGGATCCGAGCCTTCAAAATTCTTGAGATTTCTACAGTGGATGGAGGATTGGGAGAGGAAGAAATGTCTAAGAGGGGGCTCGGAGTGGTTCCAAACAGAAAGGGAGAAATCGGGCTCCCAATGCCCTAAAAGAATCAAGAAGGAGAAAAAAACAAACCCGCGTTATTGGATTCGGGCCGCGTTTGGGCCCGGATCCGCCAGGGCGGGTCGGACGCGTTCCGTCCGACCGGGCGGAACCAACCAGCACGCGACGCGCGTCCCCACAGGAGATCGGCGCGCATCCCGCACAGCGAACAGCCGTGCGGGGCGCGCCAGCGGCCGACGCGCGTCCCGACCGCGCGGTCAGCCCCGCAGGCGCTCGCCAATGGCGAGGCGACGCGCGTCCCACGCACTGTGCGGTCAGGCGCGGGGGCAGGCGTTGTCCCCTGCGCCGAGTCCCATGAGCCCGCCAGTAGCCATGCGCCACGTGTCGGTGCGCCGGGTCCGTGCACCCCGCCGAGCCGTTCCATGCACCGGGCGCCGCGGGCCGGCCAATGAGGGCCCGCCACGTGGCATCCGGCGGTCCACGGCCTTCCCCCATGCACCAGGAGACACTAGAAACTTCCGGGAGTCCGTTTTTGGGCATCCGGACTCCAAATCCGGCAAATAAATAGCCGTTTTCAAGCGTTTTTCCGCGCTGAATCCAAATACGCCATCCGTTTGGCCTAGAAACTTTTCTAAAATTCGGCAAACCCCGCCGAAGGCCAAACTAACAATAAACACTGCCACGGACCCACCTGTGCTGTCCCTTTGACACACTGTGGATCAAACACCATCATTAGGTGTTTCACACTTGGATTCACGGGAAAACAGTGCATGGAAACCTGGATCATCACAGCTGACCCTCCGCCAACTGGGCCACCAAGGCCCTCAACTCAGTAAGCTCGGGGGGTGTAGGCTGCTCTGGCTCAACAGGGGGTGAAGGGACACCCCGAGTGGGAATCCGACGTCGAGGAGGCATCCTGCCATAAGAAACCAATCATCAGCAACCAAACCCCACACGACCCAATCAGGCGAAAGTCAAAGGACATCCTCCTATTTCTGTCACCTTATGTTATCTGCAGCCAACATAATGGTCCAACAGAAATAGGCTATGTCGATCTCTCTTCATTCACAGGAAGAGTCAACTATAAAATCACCGACTTTCGCAAAATGTTACGCCACTCACGCCCTATCATCCTAGGGTCTGTCCAAAAGCCTAGGGTTTCCTAAGTCCCAACTGACCTATCCCTAAGCTCTGATACCAACTTAATCTGTCACGCCCCGGGTGTAAACCAGAACCCGGGCCCGTCTACAGATCCGCCGTGCATGCGGTATTTCCCACATACACGAAGCGTCGGTAACCTGCTCAGATAAGAAATAATAATAATAGAGCATAAAAAACAGAGCTAAACTAAAACTACTGTATCTCAGACAGAAGCTGGAAGTAAAAGAGTACAACAGTGGAATAAAATACAGATGTCTCTCCCAGCTCACCACTAAATATACAAACAGCTGGCAAAAGCCAGACCCAAAAAGAAATAAACAAAAGCTGTCTGAGAAGACCAGGTACCCAAAAGCTCCGGCTACGTGCTACAACCCTCGGGTGGCTCTCTATCTAGTCTGCAATCCGCTTACCTCGATCAGTTGCTGACGGCCCAGCAACTCCCACAGAGGACTCTGCAAAACAAAGGGGAAGAAAGAAACAAGAAAAGACAATGGGGGGTAAGTACTACTATAAACAGTAGCCTCCCCTAGTGGGTAAAGCCTCAGCTCAAATATGCCCACCAGGTAATCAGAGGCAAAAAGGGGGGGGAGAGGAGAAGAAATGGGGGTGCAGATAATGAAGCATCCGATAAAATGCTATCCCTAATATGCCTCTACATGACCAACCAATAAGGATGGAGAAAGTGATGCATCAGAATCTAGAAGCCTGTCAAAATGACCCAATCTGTCCGCCAGTGAACACTGGCACTGCCTGCTCTGCTGTCGAGCTCAAGAACCCAGCCTGGTGCCCGGCGCTCTGCACCGTGGAAAGCCTACTCCGGAGTGGCACTCGAGGGGAGCGACCCACACGAGTAAAGTATCACAGTATCAAGCATCACTGAATCAAGTATCTCTGTACCCACTGTCTCATAATAGCAGGACTGGATCATGGCTAAGATCAACGTGGAAAACTCCGTCCACTAAATAGAACTCAACCCCCAAAACGCCCAATCTGATGCAATAGTAATAACCCGGTCAACCACCCAAAATCCGTGGTCGCCGCAACACCCTGTCAAGAGCCCAACCTGTCCCAAATCCCCAATACCTGACTACACTGTCCAACACCCGCTCGAACCCGAGCGACTATGCCGCAAGTCTATCAATACTAGGAGAAGAAAAGCATAAATGCATGGTTTCTCCTAAGTCAAGTCCCAAAAGATAGTATAGCAGTAAAAGATGACATAATTAAGTGACTCGTTTAATTATGCATTGTCTCAATATTTTATCCATTTTCCAAGAATAATCAGTTTAGAGAATAAAGGCTAAAGTGACAGTCACATATGAACAATCATCAATTTGTAGTCCTCAATTTCTACTCTGCCCCTAAACATGCAGTCCAGAATAATTTAGCGATCAACATGCTACCACAAATTCCACATGGATCCAATAACTATTAAATAATTTCCCTAAGGCATGCAAGACTACCAATCAATAAGTTAGCATCAACACATCAGGGGAATTCTGACATCCCTAGTGGGCATACCAAAGGAGAGGAGTACAACAACCACCCACCTGAAGTGCTAACTGACCGGATCCGTACAGCAAGAAAATACCAAAACTCCAAATCCTTGCTCCCACAATTTAGCACACCCGAAATATTCCTGGTACAATACAAAGCTCACTAATTACACTTAGGCTCCCAATTATTGCTCTTATAACCACCTACAACCTCGGATTCAAAACTGTTAAATTATCACCTGCAGATAGTGCCCAGAAAATTCCAAGAAAAATATCACAGCGATCCTCGCGTCGATAGCTTCGCAACGGTACCTTGCACGCCCAAATCCGAGTTCGGTAAGTCAAGATAAAAATTCGGCAAGGGGATACACTCATACAAAAATCTGTGCTAAAACTGTGCACTGTTCACGGAGAAAACAGTAATTTTCACCTCGAAATAAATCTCACAAAAATCCAAGAAAAATACGAGCGTGTTCCTTGCGATCCGTAGATGAAAAAGTTGTATAAGCTCGTTTCCGTCTGATGCTCGTGCGCGAAGATATGGCCAAAACACCCCGCTGCTGTCAAGGAAGTCCACACAGAAAATGGGGTCACTGTTTGCCTCGGGATCCGTGCCAAAACCTCGAAACAAGAGAGCGCGACCAAACCGAAAGATGAAGTCCTACCTCTTAGGAGTCTGTCGGCGCAAGAATCACAGCAAAATGATCTCGGGGTAGCCCAGGGGAGCTAAAACACTGTCGCTGCGCCGAAGAAGAACCCAGGAACGCAACGTCGCGCCGCGCCGTAAAATGGGGAACCTCGGGATTCGAGCCTCCAAAAATCCTAGAGCTTGGCAGGAAGATCAAGCACTTAGATGTGAAAAACTTTGCTTGAGGGGGCTCGGGCAGAGAGTGAGAGGGTTGAGAGAAAAAGGCAAGGGAAGGGGGCTCGGGTTGCCTTTAAAT
The DNA here is from genome assembly GCA_029204045.2 of Tillandsia leiboldiana. Classification (NCBI taxonomy): domain Eukaryota; kingdom Viridiplantae; phylum Streptophyta; class Magnoliopsida; order Poales; family Bromeliaceae; genus Tillandsia; species Tillandsia leiboldiana. The sequence continues at coordinate 16,286 of JAQNDB010001132.1, forward strand.
AGGCTGGAGAAAACAATTGAAGAAATACCCACTGTGTCCCCACTTCCGGGCGCCGCAACATTTCGGGCGGCTACAGTAATGGGCCCGGCCCATTACTGTTCAAGCCCGAAACGTCGTGGGCCGGCCACGTAGCCCAACACTGTGCGCCCCTGGCCCCGCTGCGCCCGGCGCACCCGCGCCCGCCAGTGGCGTCGCGCCACGTGGCCCCGGCAGCCCGTGCACCGCGCACGTCGCCGCCTGCACCGCGCCCGTACGGCCACCTGCCCGCCGTACGGCCACCTGCCCCCGGTCAACCACTCCACAGCCTGTGTGGACCGGGTGCACAACACCGAACCAGTAACCGCATGCCACGTGTCCCCCGGTCTACCGTGCACCCATGCCCACAGTCCGTGGACCCCGCGCTGTGGACCAACCAACCGAACCGTGCCACGTGGCATCCCGCACTGGCGCACGCCGGTGCCGTGGACCGCGCGCCTGCCCGCGCGCCCGGGCGCCTGCCCGCGCCCTGCCCGCGCCCTGTGCCGCCGCCTGCCGCCTGCCCGAGGCTGCGCCGCCGCCCGCCGGCGCTGCCCGCCGCCTCCGGCGATCGCCGGAAACACTGTTCCGGCGTGAACAGTAACCGCAGCCCAAAAACATCCAGGAAAAAGCCCATCTTGACCGTTTTCGCGCGCTGATTCCAAAAACGACGTCCATTTTGCCAAAATCCACTCCTATAATATGCCGGAGGCTCCCGCAAACACCGAAAACTGCCCAAAACTTCCGAGAGCCCGCTTTTGGGCATCCGGACACAGAATTAAGCAAACAAAAAGCCATTCTCAAGCGTTTTTCCGCACTGAATCCAAATCCACCCTCTGTTTGGCCAAATTCCTCTTCTAAAATTCGGCAAAAGCAGCCGAAGGCCAAAACAGCCAACCAAAGCTCACAGGGTCCATCTGTGGCATCCCTTTGATGCACCAGGGGCCAGATACACCATCAACAGGTGTTTGCACAGTGGATTCATGGGAAAAAGTTGTAAGGAGTTTAGGGGCCCTACAGAGAGAGAGAGAGAGGCAGAAGTGAGGAGGAAGGAGGTCGGGTGCGGGCTTAGGGCCAATTTGAACACGCAGGCGGAGCCTGCGTGTTTAGAACACGCAGACTCAGCCTGCGTGTTCTGAACACGCAGGCTGAGTCTGCGTGTTTAACTTAACACCACCCGTAGGCTGCTGTGGCAAGATGACGTGGCGGCCTCGGCTGACGTGGCGGCTGACGTGGCAGGAAGAGGGCCATTTTTGCAAATACAAATTTTGCAGGGCCATTTTCAAAAATTTAAATTTGTATAGGGTCAATTTCAAAAAAAGCCCCACAGGCTAAAGCATCACCACACAATTAATTAACTTCCCAATTTAAATAATTTAATAATTTAATCCCCCTTTTAATCCAACACAAAGTCACTTTTTGCCTTCGGGGTCTCCGCACCGGTCCGAAACCTCCCGAACTCCGCTGTAATCTGAAAATACACATGTCCACAGCTTTTTTTTTTTTTTCAAAAAGCTCAACCGTTGAGTCGGGGTTCTCTATCCAAAAACCGGCTTCGAAATCGCCAGTTCCGACTCACTTTTCGCCCTCGGGACTTTGGATGGCGCGCTGACCTCGCATGATGGCGTGAGGGGGAGAATTTGCCTTGGATGTGTCCCATATTTGTTTACATATGAGTTCGGGTTGATTTGGATCTACGCGGAAGCCTCAGCTTGATTCGGGATTTTTCCGGGCTTTGTACGCGATAGGAGACTGTATGGGAAGCACCGACTCCACCATGGGTTACAGAAAAATTAGCAAACACTTGGAGCAGGTGTATTTTATGATTACAGCGGAGTTCGGGAGGTTCCGGACTGACGCGCAGGACCCGAGGGCAAAAAGTGAGTTGGAACTGGCAGTTTTGGAGCCGGTTTTTGGATTGAGCACACCGACTCCACGGTTGAGCTTTTTGAAGAGAAAAAGCTGTGGGCATGTGTGTTCTCAGATTACAGCGGAGTTCGGAAGGTTCCGAACTACGGCGGAAGGCCCGAAGCCAAAAAATGAGTTGTAGTTGGCTTGTTGGAATATTTTATTCATTAATTGTTTTAATTAAGGCTTTTGATGATGTTGCCTTTTCCTTAATGCTGCTGGGAGGTGGAGTTGGCAGAGGAGGTTGGTGGTGTTTTATTTAAGGGGGTTAGTAGATGGAAATTAAATTGAATCCCCTTATTTTATTTTTCTTTTGCCTATTTAATTAGCCCTCTCCATCGCCACCTCATCACACTCTTCTCCAATTAACGGTTGGTGAGCTCCTGTTTTGTGGGTCGGAAGCAGGAGGAAGAAGAGAGAAGGAAAGGAGGAAGAAGAGAGAAGAAAAGAAGGGAAAAAGGGTAGTGCTCCTGTGCTTTGCTCTCTGCTGCGAGGTCGTGGAGCCGAGCGAGGGCGCGGCGAGCCTCGAGGGAAAAGGTTGGTTGATTTATTTTATTTTTTCTCTTTTCTTTTCCCTGTTGGCGGGGCCTTGCGGACTTGTCGTCCGAGGCGTGGCGGAGCTGCGCGAGTCGCGCGCGCGCGTTTTCGGCGGCGCGTGGCTAGGGGGCGGCGGCCGTTGTGCGGCCGCGCTTGAGCGCCGCGCGCAGCTTGCGCCCTGCTGCCACAATGGTGCAGCAGGGCGCCGGGCTTGTCATGCCCCGGGGGTTTGTTTTAGCGGAAACGATTCACAAAAGTCAAGCATTTAACGTATAATTTTTTTTTGATAAAGGAGAACCCCTCTTCCCCGGCGCATGCCCAGACCCGCCACACATACAGGATCGCTCTGTAAACGGACAGAGCCTCCCCTGTATATGCCCGTCGTGGAGTTCAGTATATAATTCAAACATACACATCCATTCAATCACAACAATCATTCACATACAACCAGCATTCTAATTTACTTAAAAACGTATGGCCGATCAATTTGGGAAGGATAAATCCACAGTTTGAAAGAGCGCCTACCCGGCGCTTACGTTTTGAAAGCGAGTTTCGAAATCAGCATAAATCCACAAGGTTTTGAAAACGGTGCCCACCCGACACCAAGTTTTGAAATCCCTTTTGCAATCCATAAATCCACAGGGTTTTGAAACCAGTGCCCACACGACACTTAGATTTTAAAAACGGTTTTCGCAATCTTTTCTTTGGCTTTTGCCTTTTTTTTCATTTTCAAATGGCCAACAGAAATAAAAGAAAGAGTAACGCATAAAAGGATAACTAAATGCGACCCGTACCGACATCCATGCCGACCCCACGAGGGTATCGAGAACCTCTCACATAACTACAATGTAAATGAAATGCAAGAATGAAAGAAGAAATACAGTCCAGGGTCCCCAGCGACCCAGCTGCTCCTGTCCCGTCCTCACCACCGCCTACATCTCCCCCCGTCTGAACCCTGCCACGAAGTGGGAAGTCAGTGACGTAAAAGTAGTAGAGCAGGAGAATATAATAAAACAAACCATGAAGACAACCGGAGCAACCACCCTCTCAAGGAGGAAAGGCAACCTGTACGCCTGTATCCTGTAACACCCGGACACGTCGGACAACTAAACCGACGGCCCATACCGTACCTGCAGAAACCCAGCCACGTCGGACAACTAAACCGACGGGTCGCACCGCTCGCACCTCGGCGCCTCAAACCCCACAACTAATAAGGGGCCCCACTACGTCACCTCGTGGGTATACACGGGTCATAGACCACTTTTCCGGAAAAGCGCACCCTTCGCGGTGGCCAAACCGCGGGTGCGCGTGTTGCAGCCTCGAGCACAGTAGCCACAATGCATGAACAAGAGTAAGATAATAACATGTGTAATCAAGGTACTCTACTAACAAGTATAATCGAAGATAAAGCAACAACATGTAACATCAGGAGCATGATAACACCTAACTACTAAAGTGCGGCGATTACATGTAGCATCTAAGGTACGATAATAGGTGGCATTTAAAGTGGAACGATAATATGTAATATCTAGAATAAACGGTCGTCGGAAATCGATGCTAATTAACACATTCAACCCACCTGTCGCTAGTAGAAAACCACGCTCGGCTCCCCGCGTCCCGGCGCGCTCCTCGAAGCTGCAAAACGGGATCCCCGGGCGGGGAGGTCAAGAACCTTTAAACGCAAAGTAAAGAAAAGCCCCAACACCAACCGGCCTCTGACGGCAGCAACCAAACCCCCGCGCGCTGCCGTGCTGCCCGCGCGGCGCCCCCGCATGCGCGGGCTGCCCCGCGCGGTGCCCCCGCATGCGCGGGCTGCCCCGCGCGGCGCCCCGCATGCGCGGGCTGCCCCGCGCGGTGCCCCCGCATGCGCGGGCTGCCCCGTGCGGCGCCCCGCATGCGGGTGCCCCGCGCGGCACCCCCGCATGCGCGGGCTGCCCCGCACGGTGCCCCCGCATGCGCGGGCTGCCCCGCGCGGCGCCCCGCATGCGGGGGCTGCCCCGCGCGGTGCCCACGCATGCGCGGGCTGCCCCGCGCGGCGCCCCCGCATGCGCGGGCTGCCCCGCGCGGCGCTCCGCGTGCGGGTGGCTCGTCCCTCTCCTTCCATCTCCGATGAATCAAGAAAAACCCCCCTCCCCCTCGTTCGTAACGAGAAAAGACAAGGAAAGAAAAAGAAAGCACGGCTCACCTTGTTTTCGTCGGTACCGGGCGAAGGAGAGGGATCGTCCTCTTCGCGGTCGTCGGATCTTTGCGGGGAGGCGATCAATCTCTTCTCTTCCACGCCGGCGGATGGGAAGGGCGAGGGTTTTGGGGAACCGCTCCTCGTCCACGCTCGGATATCGCACGCCAAGGTGAGGGGAGGCGAGGTATAGGAAAACCTGATTCCCAAGGCCGACTAGTTAGTCGTTTGGGCGTAGTGGATTTTGGACCCCAAATTAAAATTAACCACTCGAGCGACTGGGAAAAGGGGTGTTTAAATCCCATACCTCAACTGATCGACTAGAATCGATCTGATTGCGGACCAGAGTTCGGTCTACCCCCGGTAATTGTGTATGTCACCTGGGCTACGGTACCAACTTCCGAAATTTATTCTGGGAGATCCGGGGGTCGGAATCCAAAGCCGATCGCACCGCCGGTCTCCGTTTCGCGAGCTTTATTAACCAAAAATACCCGCGAACCCCGATCGTCTGCCCAGAAAACAAGGAAAAGTTACCCTCGGACCCCTATTGTCAACAGAACGGTTCAATAAAATTAACAGAAAGCCCAGAAAGGTAAAATAAATCCGCGGTTATCACACCACTCACCTCTAAAAATGAGTTTCGTCCTCGAAACTCAAACCCGGATGGTGGTGAACAGGTTCGGGTAGTTCTTTTCGTAATCCTTCAGTTGCCTGGACGCGTAGGCAATCACCTTCCCCTATTGCATCAGGACACCACCCAGACCGATCCTCGATGCGTCGCAGTACACTTCATAATTGTCACGCCCCGGGTGTAAACCAGAACCCGGGCCCGTCCACAGATCCGCCGTGCATACGGAATTTTCCGTGTACACGAAGCGCTGATAACCTGCTCAGATATAAAATAAGTAATAAAGGAGCATAAAACAGAGCTAAACTAAAACTAATACAACTCAGACAAATGCTGGAAATAAAAGTACAGTAAGCTCTCAAAAATATACAGGTGTCTCTCCCAGCTCACAAAATATATACAACCAGCTGGCCGCAGCCAGACCCAAAATAAAAGGAAAATACAACCGTCTGAGTGTACTGGGGATACATCAAAACTACAAAACTCGAACTCGGGGCAGTGGCTATCTAATCAGCGATCCTCTTACCTCGATCCAGGGAAGAGGGTCCCGCAACTCCCGCAGAGAACTCTGCAAAACAAAGGGGAACAGAAAAGAGAAAACAGTGGGGGGTGAGAACTACTATAAAAACAGTAGCCTCCCCTAGTGGGTAGACCTCAAACTCAGACATGCCCACTAGGACTATCAGAGGCGAAAAGAAAATGAAAACAGAGGTGGTAAGCTACAAGTACACTACTGATGAAGAGCTACCACTAACATGCCTCTACGATGCCTACTAGAGAATAGCTTAAAGCATGCACCAGAACGTAAGGACTGACAGACCAACCCAATCAAAACACCAGTAAACACTGGTACTGCCTGCTCTGCTGTCAACCTCACAACTCAGTATCTCCCCTGTCCAAAAGACCGGAACCCAACACGGTCTGACCGGCACCCAACACGGTCCGACCGGCACCCAACACGGTCTGAAACCTACTCCGGAGTGGCACTCGAGGGGAGCGACCCCACACGAGCATAGTATCACTGTCACTAGTATCATCAGTACCATAAATAGCAGGACGGGGTCACGACCCTGATCAAAGTGGGAAAACCCATCCACTAAAGGGAAACTCGATCCCCTACCTCCAATCTGGTGCAAAAGTAATAATAATAATCCGGTCAACCGCCCATAGTCCGCGGTCGCTGCAACACCCAAACCTCGATCCCCGACTGTCCCAACTCTGAACATCTGACTACACAATCCCCTAAGGCTAGACGACAGGAGAACGAATAAAAGCATGGTTTCTCCTAAGTCAATTCCAATAAGTTTGTGTAGCAGAAAAAGGTGGCCTACCTAGATGACCATTCAAGCATGCAAAGTCCTTTATTTGCTATAATTATTCCAATTATTCAAACATATGCAACATTAAGTGTTTGGGAAATCCCAATGTACATGTGGCAGGATATATGATACATAATACATTGTAGATGCACAGTCTACTAGCAAGTACCCCTTATACAACATTCATTCTAACCACATGCCCAAACCTTCCCTTAACATATAATATGATATGGCTTTAGCATTCTTTCCAACTAATTAAATTGCATATCTAAACATGGAAACACCACTTACTAATTTGTAGCCTGCTAACAATGCAAGTATTAACAAAGGAATCTTAATCTCATACAAGCATGCTAGATATATTCACAATTAATAACACATAATCATGGCATTCTAATAGGCCTAGTGACATTCACAAGTAGGAGGTTCACAACATCACCCACCTCGAGCGCTATTCTAAGTTCCCAAAAGCGAAGTCCAAGATCAGTCCAAACACACCTCCAATCTGTACAAAATACCCCAAAGGAAAATACATAAGCTATTCATCCCCAAATTTCCAAAATCTGTCCCCCAAATCCACAGTCCAGAATTCTCCAATTTTTACCTACGAATAATGCCCAGAAAAATCCAAGAAAAATACTATCGCAATCCTTGCGACGAGTCCGTCGAAACGAGTACCTGCACGCCCAAATTGGAGTTTTCTACGCTGAGATAAAAATCCGGCAAGGGGTACACCCCAATCCAAACTGTACCCAATTTCTGCAACAAGAAACCACAGAGAAAGGAGATTCTCACCCACGAGTAAAATCCATAAAAATCTGAGAAAAATCCAGGAGACTCCTTGCGAAGCGTAGATGCAAATTGCCTTTTGAATCGCCTCGTTCCGATGTCTGAGCGAAAAGATATGGCAAGAACACCGCGGTGCTGTCCCAAAAGTCCGCGAAGAGAAAGGGTCAAATGGGTGCTCAGAAAACTCCAAGATCAGCACGGAAATCGAGGAACCACAAAACACAGGAGTTGAAGCCCTACCTGTCATGAGTCCAACGGCGCAAGGATCGGCAAATTTCGAGGTCGGGGTGAGTCGGAGGAGTCCAAACACTGAGAAGGGGCGAGGAGGATCGCCGGAGGACGAGCGTCGCGCCGCGCCGTAAAATGGTGAACCTCGGGAAGAGTGCCTCCAAAAATCCTCAAACTTCTCCAATGGGTAGTGCACTAAGGGAGGAAAAACTTCTGTGAAGGGAGCTCAGCGAAAAAGGGGTCCAAAAGCAAAAAGGCCGAATAGGGAAGCTATTTAAAGGCCCAGCCCAATAGCTGTTGGGCCGGTTTTCGGGCGCAGTTTCCGGGCGCACTGCGCCCGGAAACCGGGTTGTATACCTCCCGTCCGACGCGCCCGGAAATCCCTGGGGCGGCCACGTCACCCCGAACAGGGGACAGCAAAACCTGGCGGCCAGCAAAGCGCCGCGTGTCCCCCCGCAGTCAGCGGGGGTAGGTACGGCCCGCCAACCGCGGGCCGACGCGTGGCGGCACTCGAGTGCGGCCGACCACGCGTCTGCCAACCCTGCGCGCTCCGTACCGAGGCGCCTCCACTGCGCGCGCCGTGGACCGGGACTTCGTGGGCCAGCCAATGCCAGGCCGCCACGCGTCGTGCCCCCGGTCCACCGCAGCCACGCAGTTTTCCCTGGACCGCGCCGTGCGCACCCGCCACTCCGGACGCGCCACGTGGCCCGCACGGCGGTCCATGCACCCGCCGCGCTCCCCCCGTGGACCGAGCTGCGTGAGCCGGCCAATAATGGGCCGCCACGTGGCTCAGGCCGGTCCACGAGCCTCCCCCATGCACCGAAAATCCCCGAAAACTTCCGGAAGCCCGCTTTTGGTCATCCGGACTCCAAAACTAACAAGCAAATAGCCGTTTTCAAGCGTTTTTCCGCGCTGAATCCAAATCCAACCTCAGATTGGCCCAAAACCCTTTCTAAAATTCGGCAAATGCAGCCGAAGGCCAAATCCGCTATCAAAGTCTCACAAGGCCCATCTGTGGCACCCCTTCGATGCACCATGGGCCAGACACCAACACTAGGTGTTCTACACAGTGGATTCACCGGAAAGTGGCATGGGAAAAACCAGTACACTACAATAATCCTCTCCGGGTGTCGGCAGCACAAGTATTGGTGCCCTGGTTAACCTCCTCTTGAGTTCCTCAAAACTCTCCGGGCATTTGGCCGTCCATATGAACTTCTCCCCTTTTCTGGTTAGCCGATTTAAAGGGGTCGCAATCTTCGCGAAACCTTCTACGAAATGCCTGTAGTATCCTGCTAATCCTAGGAAACTGCGGACCTCTGTCACCGTCGTCGGTGGCTGCCAGTCGACCACTGATTCCACCTTCTTGGGGTCCACGGCGATTCCCTGTGCCGAGATCACATGTCCTAGGAAACCGACTTCGCGCAGCCAGAACTCACACTTCTTGAGTTTAGCGAACAGCTCCTGCTCCCTGAGAGTTTGGAGGATCGTTCGCAAATGGTCCTCGTGCTCCTCGTCGGTAGTGGAGTAAATCAGGATGTCGTCGATGAAAACCACCACGAACCGATCCAGGAAGGGTCTGAAGATCCGGTTCATCATGTCCATGAAGACTGCGGGGGCGTTCGTGAGTCCGAAGGGCATAACCGTGAACTCGTAGTGGCCATACCGGGTCCGGAAAGCAGTCTTCGGGATGTCCTCGTCCCGAACCCGGAGTTGGTGGTAGCCCGATTGCAGATCGATTTTGGAGAAGACCGTCGCCCCTCTCAGCTGGTCGAAGAGGTCATCTATTCTGGGCAGGGGGTACTTATTCTTCACTGTGACTTTGTTTATTCCCCTGTAATCGATGCAGAGACGCAGGCTTCCGTCTTTCTTCCGCACAAAGAGTACCGGTGCACCCCAGGGTGATACACTCGGTCATATGAACCCTTTATCCAAGAGGTCTTCCAGTTGTGCTTTAAGCTCCTTTAGCTCTGCGAAGGCCATTCGGTAAGGCGCCTTCGTAATAGGCTGCGTGCCCGGTAGTAGTTCGATAGGGAACCCCACCTCCCGTTCAGGGGGCATCCCAGGCAGTTCCGTGGGAAAAACGTCGGGGAAGTCCCTCACCATTGGGATATCGGCAAGCGTCGTCGGGGGTCGGGTAGCCAAATCCACCGATGCTAAATAGGCCACGCAACCACCCTCCACCAGTCTTCTGGCCCATGCCACAGAAATAATCGCCGGGAAGGAGATGCACTTGCCCATCATGTACACATGCTCAGGGAAACCCGGTTCTTGTAAACGCAGCTGTCGCTTGTCGCAATCGATGAGTGCCTGGTACCTCGTGAGCCAGTTCATGCCCAGCACCACGTCGTACTCCTTTAGGGGGATTACCACAAAATCCCAAGGACATGCCAGCCGCCCTAGCTTAATCGGGCAGGCGGTCACAACGCTGACCGCCTCCAAGGTCCCTCCCGCCGTTTGCACCGTCAAGAAATTTTGGAGGGGTGTCTCCTCGAGACCATACAGAAACACGAAGTCACGGGAAATGAAAGAGTGTGTTGCTCCGGTGTCGAAAAGAGTTCTAGCACGGGAATTTGAAACGGAAGTAGTACCTGCAAGTGCGTCCTACGGCGGATCTGCCTCTTGGCGGGTCATTGAGAAGACTCTCCCGCCTGGTTGTGGCTGCCTGTCCTCCTCACGCCGTGGTGCAGGGGGTCTAGACGTCGACGCCATAGGAGCTTTCCCCCGCCGTGAGAGCTGTGGCGTGGGCGTAGAAGCTACAGAGGACGCAGATCCCCCGCCTAAGGGGCAGTTGCGGCGGAAGTGCCCCCGTTTGCCGCACCTGAAGCAGTGGTCGCCTCTTTGGGGGCACTCTCCCGGGATGTGCCCTCCCCCGCATATGACGCAAGGCCTATTCCCCGGCCTCGGCCCTCCTGCTGGCGCGCTCCGGGACCCCGCCTGTGGTCTCCACCGTTTGGGGGCTCCGCCCCCACTCCAAGAGCCTCCCCCCGAGTTCTGCTGTTGCCGCTTCCGGTCCTCCAGCCGCGTCGAGTTCTCCCTTCTGGCGTGGGTGACCGCAAAACCCCGCTCCACCGTAGTGGCTCTATCAAACACTTTATGGAAGGTGTGCAGTTCGGCTGCTTGCACCACCTCGAAGATATTGCTCCGCAAGCCATCCACAAAGAGTTGCGCCTTGTGAGCCTCGTCCCTGATGACGAACGGGACGCAGTTTGCTAGCCGGACGAACTCCCGCTGATACTCCATGACCGTCCGGTTCCCCTGCTGGATGTGGTTCAGGTCATCCTCCAACTTTTTCTTGACACTGTTGGTGAAGAAGGCCCCGAACAGCTCCTATTTGAAGGTTGTGCAGGACTGAAGTGCGGTACCCTTAGCAGGATCGGGGCGTACCGTCTTCCACCACAAGCGAGCGTTCCCCTCCAAGCAGTGGACTGCTAGGGGAACCCGCTCGTCATCCTCCATGAGTAGGTCTTCGAAAAGTTTCTCCATCGACCCCACCCATTTCTCGACGACCCATGGATCAGTCGTGTCCCCTTCGAACGTGGGTGGGTCGTATTTCTTGAAGTCTTTCAGGTTGGCCCGCACCCGATCCCGCTCGGTCATCACAACCGTCCCCTCCCTCGCGGCGGCGGCAGCCACGGTAGGGGCAGGTGTGACTCCAGTCTCCTCCAGAGTAACCCTGCTGGTTGCCCCCGGCGCCGGTCCCGTAGCCGCCGCCGGCGGTGGCATTGTCGTTGGCGCCGCGGCCGGTGCTGTCGGCCCCTGTGGGGGAACCGGGGCGACCGTCACCGTCGCGGCCTGCTGCTGTTGCGTCAACTGACGCACGTGCTCAGTGAGGTTGGCCAGATTCCCCGCCATCTCCCGCAATTGCCGCCGCAGGAGTTGGTTCTCCGCGGCCGTCGACGTCGTCGCGTCTGCCTCTGCGTCCCCGGCCGATGATCTAGTACGGGCCATGTCTGTCACACATCACAAGAGTCAACTTTAGACTACCCTAGTAACAACAACCATAAAGTGAGAGAAAGGACTCAACATTTTCCCCCCCCTCGGTCACTCACGTTCTACAGTCCTATGCCCTACCCATTTCATTCATGTGTAGGCAAGTGAGGTGTTCCCGCGGATGTCGGCACTAACTGTTGTGATTGAAAGAACTCTCTGATACCATTTAATCTGTCACGCCCCGGGGGTTTGTTTTAGCGGAAACGATTCACAAAAGTCAAGCATTTGACGTATAATTTTTTTTTGATAAAGGAGAACCCCTCTTCCCCGGCGCATGCCCAGACCCGCCACACATACAGGATCGCTCTGTAAACGGACAGAGCCTCCCCTGTATATGCCCGGCGTGGAGTTCAGTACATAATTCAAACATACACATCCATTCAATCACAACAATCATTCACATACAACCAGCATTCTAATTTACTTAAAAACATATGGCCGATCAATTTGGGAAGGATAAATCCACAGTTTGAAAGAGCGCCTACCCGGCGCTTACGTTTTGAAAGCGAGTTTCGAAATCAGCATAAACCCACAAGGTTTTGAAAACGGTGCCCACCCGACACCAAGTTTTGAAATCCCTTTCGCAATCCATAAATCCACAGGGTTTTGAAACCAGTGCCCACACGACACTTTGATTTTAAAAACGGTTTTCGCAATCTTTTCTTTGGCTTTTGCCTTTTTTTTCATTTTCAAATGGCCAACAGAAATAAAAGGAAGAGTAACGCATAAAAGGATAACTAAATGCGACCCGTACCGACATCCATGCCGACCCCACGAGGGTATCGAGAACCTCTCACATAACTACAATGTAAATGAAATGCAAGAATGAAAGAAGAAATACAGTCCAGGGTCCCCAGCGACCCAGCTGCTCCTGTCCCGTCCTCACCACCGCCTACATCTCCCCCCGTCTGAACCCTGCCACGAAGTGGGAAGTCAGTGACGTAAAAATAGTAGAGCAGGAGAATATAATAAAACAAACCGTGAAGACAACCGGAGCAACCACCCACTCAAGGAGGAAAGGCAACCTGTACGCCTGTATCCTGTAACACACGGACACGTCGGACAACTAAACCGACGGCCCATACCGTACCTGCAGAAACCCGGCCATGTCGGACAACTAAACCGACGGGTTGCACCGCTCGCACCTCGGCGCCTCAAACCCCACAACTAATAAGGGGCCCCACTACGTCACCTCGTGGGTATACACGGGTCATAGACCACTTTTCCGGAAAAGCGCACCCTTCGCGGTGGCCAAACCGCGGGTGCGCGTGTTGCAGCCTCGAGCACAGTAGCCACAATGCATTAACAAGAGTAAGGTAATAACATGTGTAATCAAGGTACTCTACTAACAAGTATAATCGAAGATAAAGCAACAACATGTAACATCGGAGCATGATAACACCTAACTACTAAAGTGCGGCGATTACATGTAGCATCTAAGGTACGAGAATAGGTGGCATTTAAACTGGAACGATAATATGTAATATCTAGAATAAACGGTCGTCGGAAATCGATGCAAATTAACACATTCAACCCACCTGTCGCTAGTAGAAAACCACGCTCGGCTCCCCGCGTCCCGGCGCGCTCCCCGAATCTGCAAAACGGGATCCCCGGGCGGGGAGGTCAAGAACCTTTAAACGCAAAGTAAAGAAAAGCCCCAACACCAACCGGCCTCTGACGGCAGCGACCAAACCCCCGCGCGCTGCCGTGCTGCCCGCGCGGTGCCCACGCATGCGCGGGCTGCCCCGCGCGGTGCCCCGCATGCGGGTGCCCCCGCATGCGCGAGCTGCCCCGCGCGGCGCCCCGCATGCGGGTGTCCCGCGCGGCGCCCCCGCATGCGGGTGCCGCCTCGCGCGGCGCCCCCGCATGCGCGGGCCGCCCCGCGCGGCGCCCCGCATGCGGGTGCCCCGCGCGGCGCCCCCGCATGCGCGGGCCGCCCCGCGCGGCGCCCCGCATGCGGGTGCCCCGCGCGGCGCCCCCGCATGCGCGGGCCGCCCCGCGCGGCGCCCCGCATGCGGGTGCCCCGCGCGGCGCCCCCGCATGCGCGGGCTGCGCCGCGCGGCGCTCCGCGTGCGGGTGGCTCGTCCCTCTCCTTCCATCTCCGACGAATCAAGAAAAACCCCCCTCCCCCTCATTCGTAACGAGAAAAGACAAGGAAAGAAAAAGAAAGCACGTCTCACCTTGTTTTCGTCGGTACCGGGCGAAGGAGAGGGATCGTCCTCTTCGCGGTCGTCGGATCTTTGCGGGGAGGCGATCAATCTCTTCTCTTCCACGCCGGCGGATGGGAAGGGCGAGGGTTTTGGGGAACCGCTCCTCGTCCACGCTCGGATATCGCACGCCAAGGTGAGGGGAGGCGAGGTATAGGAAAACCTGATTCCCAAGGCCGACTAGTTAGTCGTTTGGGCGTAGTGGATTTTGGACCCCAAATTAAAATTAACCACTCGAGCGACTGGGAAAAGGGGTGTTTAAGTCCGATACCTAAACTGATCGACTAGAATCGATCTGATTGCGGACCAGAGTTCGGTCTGCCCCCGGTAATTGTGTATGTCACCTGGGCTACGGTACCAACTTCCGGAATTTATTCTGGGAGATCCGGGGGTCGGAATCCAAAGCCGATCGCACCGCCGGTCTCCGTTTCGCGAGCTTTATTAACCAAAAATACTCCCGAACCCCGATCATCTGCCCAAAAAACAAGGAAAAGTTACCCTCGGACCCCTATTGTCAACAGAACGGTTCAATAAAATTAACAGAAAGCCCAGAAAGGTAAAATAAATCCGCGGTTATCACAGGGCTACCTTGGGGCCGCGCGGCCCTGCAGGCGCGCGCTGGGCGCGCGGCACTGCAGGGTGCTGCGCGGGCGGCCCCTGTGCCGCGCGGCCCTGCAGGCGCGCGCTGGGCGCGCGGCACTGCAGGGTGCCGCGCTGGCGGCCCTACAGGCCGCGCGCGCTGTGCGCGCGGCACTGCAGGGTGCCGCGCGGGCGGCCCCTGTGCCGCGTGGCCCTGCAGGCCGCGCGCGCTGGGCGCGCGGCACTGCAGGGGGCCGCGCGGGCGGCCCATGTGGCCGCACGGCCCTGCAGGCCGCGCGCTCGGCGCGCGGCACTACAGGGGGCCGCGCGGGCGGCCCATGAGGCCGCGCGGCACTGCAGGGCGCCGCGCGGGCGGCCATCGTGCCGTGCGGCTGGGCCCAGCGCCGCGCGGCTAGGTTTTTGGAGCCGTGCAGCTACGCCGCTTTTGCCGCGCAGGCTGCGGCTCGGCGTCGCGCCGCGGCGTGTGCGCGATGGGGTTTTCCGCGCAACGCGCGGCGTTTTTCGTCGACTGTTGGGTTTCTTTTGCCTTTGGGAGCGCGGTTTTCGACCGCGAGTTTTCTGATCCCGGTTCCTCTTCTTATCTCGCAGTTGTGGCATTGTGTTAGCTTCCTACGTGGCCGGTAGCGCGTGTTTTTCCGCGTGGAGCTGTGGGATCGCATCGGGACCTCCGTTTGGCGCTCGGTTTCGCGGTTTTATCCCAGGTGGGTTTGTTTTCTTCCAAATCATAGAATGCTCATAATGCTTCCTTATGCAAAGGTATGGTGACCCCTTTTTGCCATTATTGTTTTATCCGGTGACTGTCGGACAGTCGTGATAGATTTGGAGGAAACCGGGCTTGTTTTGGTGCACCCTTCTGTTAGTGGGCACTGTTAACGCTCCCGGGCCATTTTTATAAACTGAGAGAACCCTTTCATGCAAGAACTGGTCCTGAACGTATGTTTTAGTAGTTGATACATCTAGCCTTGTAGAGGGTTCGGGATTTCTTGCGGGTTCATCAGATTTTAGTCCAGGGATGTTATTCCGACTTGGACACGAGTGCGAGGGGTGTCTTTTGAGCATTTGAGTTGTTCCGATCTAGTTGATCGTAGACTTTAGCCTGCTTATACTACTTGTCGAGATATAGGAGACATGTTTGATACCCGGTGGGGTCGCTCCCCCCCCCCCCCCCCCCCCCGGGTCACGCTCCGTAGGCGTCGTTGTGCTGATGCCACTGGCCGAGTTACCAGGTGGACGCATATCACTGGCCGAGTTACCAGGGGGATACATACCACTGGCCGAGTTACCAGATGGATGCATATCACTGGCCGAGTTACCAGGTGGATATATATCACTGGCCGAGTTACCAGGGGGATACATACCACTGGTCGAGTTACCAGATGGATGCATATCACTGGCCGAGTTACCAGGGGGATACATACCACTGGCCGAGTTACCAGATGGATGCATATCACTGGCCGAGTTACCTGGGGGATACATATCACTGGCCGAGTTACCAAATGGATGCATATCACTGGCTGAGTTACCAGGTGGATATATATCACTGGCCGAGTTACCAGGGGGATACATACCACTGGCCGAGTTACCAGATGGATGCATACCACTGGCCGAGTTACCAGATGGATGCATATCACTGGCCGAGTTACCAGGGGGATACATACCACTGGCCGAGTTACCGGATGGATGCATATCACTGGCCGAGTTACCAGGGGGATGCATATCACTGGCCGAGTTACCAGATGGATGCGTATCACTAGCCGAGTTACCAGGTGGATATATATCACTGGCCGAGTTACCAGGGGGATACATACCACTGGCCGAATTACCAGATGGATGCATATCACTGGCCGAGTTACCAGGGGGATACATATCACTGGCCGAGTTACCAGATGGATGCATATCACTGGCCGAGTTACCAGGTGGATATATATCATTGGCCGAGTTACCAGGGGGATACATATCACTGGCCGAGTTACCAGATGATACATACCCCTGGACGAGTTACCAGGTGGATACATGAATGAAATTGAGATGACTTTCTAGTGTCATGTGAGAGTTTTAGCATTTCCAGTGTGGGGGCGGAAACTATGGGCGGCTATGCCTACAGCCTGTTCTTGTTTGATAGGGTTGTTGGGGGCAGCCGTTCAGAATTTCCGGGCCTCCCGCGTGAGAGATTGAGAACTTGTTCCCTGCATTGCATCGAGACATATAGTGGTAGATTCATTTCCAGCATTCATATTCTATCTATCTATCTATCTATCTATTTTTGTCTCCAGCAGACTTAGTGGGCATACCGTGGGTTTTGGCGTCGGTACCCACTGAGATCTGCCTGTTGCAGTAGATCTCACACCCACTGTGATGACAGGTGTTCCTGAGGCGACCGTTCCAGGTTTGGCTCGTTCGGAGCCTTCAGACCGAGGTAAGGGCGTGGCCGACTAGTTCCTACCCGTGTATGTGGAGTCAGTGATAGAGTCACCTGTACTTTTTGGTTTCCACTTTTGTACCTGATAGTGTTTTGTACCTATGTTTTGGGAGATAGTGGACTAGTGTACTTGGACTTTTATCACTTAGTGATTCTGTTGCTTCTTTTTCTGTATAGCTTCCTTTCAGCTCTGATACTTGTATAGCTATAGATCTCTTTTGCAGGTTAGACGCTTCGTCTGTACGGCAGTTTCTGTAAAGGCGGCGGATCTGTTGGCGAGCCCGGGTCGCAGTTCGACCCCGGGGCGTGACAAGTTCCGACTCACTTTTCGCCCTCGGGTCCTCCGCGTCAGTCCGGAACCTCCCGAACTCCACTGTAATCCAATACGGAACACACTCGAGGCGATTTATCCGCACCACGCCATCTCACGAGGTCAGTGCGCTATCCGAAATCCCGGTATTCTACAGACGATCTGTTCGACCAGTTACAAGGAGCAACAGTGTTCTCAAAAATCGATCTGCAGTCCGGCTATCATCAGCTCAGAGTTAGGGGCGAGGACATTCCCAAAATAGCTTTCCGGACTCGCTACGGCCACTACGAATTCACGGTAATGCCGTTCGGGCTTACCAACGCCCCAGCAGTGTTCATGGACATGATGAATAGGGTGTTCAAACCCTTTTTAGATCTATTCATAGTGGTCTTCATCGATGACATCCTCATCTACTCCCGTACAGATGAGGAACATGAGGAGCACCTACGCATAGTCCTCCAGACCCTCCAGGACTAGAAACTTTATGCCAAACTCAAAAAGTGTGAGTTCTGGCTTCGCGAGGTGGACTTTTTGGGGCATATCGTTTCGGCGTCTGGAATTGCAGTAGACCCGAGGAAGATAGACTCTGTCACCGACTGGCCCCGGCCGACAACAGTAACCGAGATTCGAAGCTTCCTGGGTCTGGCAGGGTATTACAGGCGCCTTGTGGAAGGCTTCTCCAAGATAGCCACGCCCCTGACTCGCCTGACCCGAAAAGGGGATAAGTTTATTTGGACGGACCAATGCCAGAAGAGTTTTGAAGAACTCAAGGACAAGTTGACGTGGGCCCCGGTACTCGCTCTACCGGAGCCCGAAGAGGACTGAGATTTATTGTGATGCGTCGCGGAACGGTCTCGGTGGTGTGCTTACGCAACGGGGTAAGGTCATAGCCTACGCGTCTAGGCAACTTAAGGAGTACGGACGGAATTACCCCGTGCACGACTTGGAGCTTGCAGCAGTCGTGTTTGCCCTCAAGCTGTGGAGACATTACTTGTACGGGACACACTGTAATGTGTATTTCCGATCATCAGAGCCTCAAGTACCTTTTCACCCAAAAGGAGCTAAACTTGCGGCAAAGGCGGTGGCTCGAGCTACTGAAATACTATGACTTGTCGATCCACTACCACACGGGGAAGGCAAATGTGGTGGCCGACGCCTTGAGCCGTAAGGGGCAGTTGGTGGAATTAATGACAAACACCCTTACCCGGCAGGACCGTCTGATTGCAGAGTTTTCGCAATTAAGACTGGAGGTAGTACCGACGGGTACGATCGCGCAACTCCTGACCCTGGTGGTCAGACCCACCTTGCTGGACAGGATCTTGAAAGGACAATCGACCGATACCCAGTTACAACTTGTGCGAGACAGAGTACCCTCAGACCAAGGGGGCGATTTCGCAATAAGCGCCGATGGCACGATACGATTCCGAGGACGAATTTGCGTGCCAGACCTACCGGAACTCAAAGAGGAAATCCTGAGGGAAGCGCATTCCGCCCCCTACGCAGCGCACCCTGGGGGAACGAAGATGTACAAAGATATTAAGCAAACCTTCTGGTGGCCTAAGTTAAAGGGAGACGTGATCCGATTCGTGGCACATTGCCTGGTGTGCCAACAAGTAAAGACCGAACATCAATGCCCAGCAGGGAAGTTACAACCATTGCCTGTGCCGGAATGGAAATGGGAGATGATTACGATGGATTTTGTGACCGGCTTCCCGAGATCGCCACAAGGACATGATGCGATATGGGTCATAGTGGATCGTTTGACGAAATCGGCCCACTTCCTGCCCATACATACGACGTGGACTCGGGAACGACTGGCGCAAACATACATTAATGAGATAGTGAGGTTGCATGGAATACCGGCATCCATTACGTCGGACAGAGACACACGATTTGTGTCGAACTTTTGGCAGAGCCTGCAACGAGCAATGGGAACTAAACTGCATTTTAGCACGGCTTTTCACCCGCAAACTGACAGACAGTCGGAGCGGGTGATCCAGATCCTCGAAGACATGCTCCGGGCATGCGTACTTCACTTGGGCGAAGGGTGGTCTCGATACCTACCCCTTGTGGAATTCGCCTACAACAACAGTTACCAAGCCAGCATTCAAATGGCGCCATACGAGGCTCTGTATGTGCGCCGCTGTCGGTCCCCAATATGCTGGGACGACTCGGGAGAGCGCAAGTTTTTGGGACCGGATTTAGTGGAAGAGACCGAGGCGAAGGTGCGCCTGATCAAGCAACGGCTGCTAACCGCTCAGAGCCGACAGAAAAGCTACGCGGACCACAGACGACGGGATTTGGAATTCACGGTGGGCGAGCATGTATTGCTCCGAGTTTCGCCTTCGAAGGGGACCCGGCGATTCGGCCTAAGGGGGAAGTTGAGCCCGAGGTACGTAGGACCGTTCGAAGTCCTTGAACGTGTAGGCCCGGTGGCGTACCGGTTGGCCTTGCCGCCGAATCTTGATCGAGTCCACAACGTGTTTCATGTCTCAATGCTCCGGAAGTACCTACCCGACCCCTCTCACGCCCTAGATGTTTCCATGATCGAGCTGCGGGAAAACTTAAGCGTCGAGGAAACACCGGTGCGAGTCTTGGCACGAGAGGATAAGAAATTGCGCAATCGGACCATCCCCTATGTAAAGGTCCAGTGGAGCAACCACGAAGAACGTGAAGCAACGTGGGAACTGGAAGCGAAGATGAAGGAATGTTTTCCCGAATTGTTTAGCGAGGGTTGTAATTAAGTTTCGAGGACGAAACTTCTTATAAAGTGTGAGTGGTGTAATGACACGACTTTTCTAGTGATTTTTACCCTCATGTTAATAAAGTGCTTCTCTTAGTGATTTTGAATTACCGAGTTTTTGTAAGTCGGTCGATGTGTGGCACGGGTATTTTTCTATAAAAGGGCTTGAAAAATGATGACCGACGGTGCAATCGGATCTGAAATCCGACCTAGGGATCTCCCGGAACAGGGTTTTTAGAGTTGCGGTGACTTAGCGTGCATCGGAATCGGTGCGGAATATCCTGAACGCTTCCGAGGAAATGTGGGTTTATCCCGCATGATTAATTAATTAAAGAATTAATTATTTGGTGATAGATATTAAAAGGTGGGATTTAGTTGTACGTACGAAAAGGAAAAATCCCACTTTTCACAAAAAAGAGAAACCCTAGCCGGAGAGAACGAGGGAGAAAAGAAAAGAAAAAGACGAAACCCTAACTGGAGGAAGGAGAAAGGAAGAAAGAGGAAGAAGATGGAGGAGTCCGATCACCTCGAACAACGTACCGGAATTAGGAGTGCGATCGGTCGTCTTCCTCGTCGGAATTTCCGGTAAGTAGAATTCGTTTTGTTGAATTATTGAGGTTTTTCGTGTCTTTTTCCGTTGTCATCGTCGCCGTCTCCGTCCCCGTCGTCATCGTCGACCCCGCCGCCGCCGCCGCGTGATCTAGGGCACCGCGCGGGCGGGCGTACGACGCGCGGGCGCCTCTAGGGCACCGCGGGCGGGCGGGCGCGGCGCGGGCGCGCACCGCGCGGCCTCGTGCCGCGCGGGGCGCGCGGGCGGGTGGGTGCCCTGCGGGCGCCGCGCGGGCGCCACCCGCGGGCGCACACCGCGCAGCCTTGCGCCGCGCGGGCGCTGCCCGCGGATGCACGCCACGCGGCTTCGTGCCGCGCGGGGCATCCGCGGGCGGCGGCATCGGCACGGGCAAACACCGCGGGCGACGACGTCCGCGTGGGTGGGCGCGCGGGGAGCCGTCAAGTGTTGTAAGAGAGCCGTTTTGGGTTTTCGTCGCGGGGTTAGTTTTGGATTTCCGTTTTTCGCGATGTTGGTGCGTTTTATTAATTATCGTTTTTGGGGACTTCTTTAGGTCCAAGAGCGCAGCGGGAGTGTGTCAAAGATCCAGGTGTTCCGATCTTCCCGCAACCAGGTGGGTACCCTTGCAATAAGTGCAATATGTCATCGTAAAAAGTATAATAACCTGTCTAATAAAGTAGATGAGATGTTTCAATTGATTAAACCTTTCGCATGAATATTTACCGTTTCTTCTATTATTAACTGTGGCGACTGTGGGTCGCGGTGATTGTTACACGCCGGTTTCGGCTATCATGTTCTTAGATGCTTAAACGTACACAGGCGGTCTGGCCACCGCATGGGTGTACTTTTCCGGAGAAGTGGTCTGGATGACCCGTGTACCCCACAAAAGTGAAAGTGCCGTGTGGGGACCTCTTCACGCCAGCTATAAGTGCAGCACTAGCACCGTGAAGGGGTTAAAGGCATCACGTAAGTAAAGTAATTGTTCACGAGGGGGGATCGTCGACCTCCCGACAGGTACCATGTAATTAAAATAAAGGATGTGGTGACTCATGAGGGGACAAGCGAAAGGTTCCGGTGTATTCGGTTTGCTTTAAAATTACTGTTAAATATTTGAATCATCTACTTTATTTGTCACTGACTTCCCCACACTGTGACAGGTCCGACTAGGTGTAGTAACCGGGACGGTGGTGAGGTAGTGTCTAGAGGACCATAGCCGTATGAGGTTTTACTACATCATTCTTGTTTTGGTTTATCTCATTTCTCTCCCTCGTTTAACTGTTAGTTTCATTTGCTTGGTTGTGGATCATATTGGATGTTGGATGGTTAGTTGATACTGTGGATTTGACATACTGTTATGAACTCTTATGCGGCCGTTTTACATTAAACAAGGGTTTCAAAAATGCTTTCCAAAAACCAAGTGTCGTGTGGGCACAATCTTGAAAACCTCTGGATTTATCCTTTCAAAAAGATGCAGCCGCTTTATTGTGAATGTGTAAACACTTTGGAAAAACTGGGTGTCGTGTGGACACCGTTTGCAAACCCGTAGTTTTATCTCTTGATGTGATTAAATGGTATTACTCTCTCTTGTTACTTTCACTGTGACTGTGTGGTTAAAGAAGTTAATGTAAATGTGACGCCGTGCATATACAAAGGAGACTCTGCCCGTTTTTAGAGTGAATTTGTATATGTGGCGGGTCTGACACGCACCGGTAGGCGAGGTCGTTTATTCAAAAAAATAAATATACGCTTTTCCGCTTATCCTTAGACCTCCGGGGCGTGACAGTCGGAGCGTGGGGGAACTTAGCGGGAAGCCGCCGCCGCCGTTGTTAGACGGGAGGCCGCCGCCGCCGTTATCATGTTCACGAGGTCGTCACTGCAGCCGCCGTGGTCGCGTGGTCGCAACCAGAGCCGGAGAAGACGACGAAATCGGAATATTGAGGGAAAAACCGGGTTACTGTTCATGAGAGTCCAGCCCGCAGCCGCGCGGTCCACGCTCCAGGCGTGGACCCGGCGCACGGTTCGGCGCAGTTTCCCGTGAACCCCGATGCTCCACCCGGCCCACGCTGCCTGCGCCAACCCGGCCTGCTTAGCGCGGTTCAGCATGCACCCGGTGCGCGACGCCGCCACCTGAAGCTGTAGACCCGGTGCGCGCCAGCACCGTGCACGGCCCGACCCATCCCGCATGGGTGCACTCTCCCTGGGTGAGCCCGGTTTGCCCGAGCGGCCGCCTGATCCGTGAACCCGGTCCGCGATTCATGCTATGCTCCAGCGGTCCACCGATCTGTGCTCCCGGTCTGCGACGTCGCCACCCTTGGCAGCAGACCCGGTCCACGCCCGGCTTCGTGCACCAGCCCCCAGCGGAAGAGTCCGGTAGCTCCGTTTTGGTCCGTTTTTCACCGTTTTGAGCGCCGTTCTCACCGTTGGGATCACCGTTTCCGCCGTTTTTCCTTGCATGGCCACCCAGGGTCATTTAGGCCACCGTTTCGCCATGTCATGTGCTAGTTTCGCCGTCGCTCCGCTACTTGGCAAAATCGTCGGGGTCGCGCCGTCGGGCCTTTTTCTCATCGTTTTCGCCGTCGGGGTTTTCTCGGCTTCACCGTTGACATCCCGAGTTGGCTACCAGTTGAGAAATTGGGTTTTGTTGGATTTCCGTTAGCGGATTTGGGTTCCGATGGAGTTCGCGATGACATAGTCGCGGTCCGGTTGTTGTTAACCATCGGTTTTACCGTTAGAGATCCGGTTTGATCTGAGTTCTACGGTTTTGCTTGACAGTTTTGACTCGACGGTTTTTGATTGACAACGCGGTCCGCTTGGCACAGTAATTTTGGTTTTTCGTTGGTTTATTGTTACAGTGGTCGGGACCACTGATTTTGCCTGTTTAGGGTAAAGTGTTAAATTGTGCTTTTGGTTATTTTATTAGGCCGCGTGAAGTTCTGATTGCCTAGGAGGGTCACGGGCGCGGTCGTTTTTCTTCGTTTCAGGTGGGTACTTTTATGGTGTTTTGAAATATGGTTCATCTCGTAATAGGTGAGAGTAGAGTAGAGGTGCAAATTATTATTGTCTAACCCCCTTTCTGCATTCGTATCCCTCTTTGTTACTATCTGTTGCGACTGAGCGTCGTGGTGCTTTACGTTATACAATGGCTGCGGTCATTCAGTTCAGGTTTTGCTTACACGTACACAGGCGGTTTGGCCACCGCATGGGTGTACTTTTCCGGAGAAGTAGTCTGTTTGACCCGTGTACTTGAGGTCCCCGGACATGGCAGGCATTCTTAGCCTGGGGTCCCCGGACATGACAGGCGTTCTTTTCCTGAGGTCCTCGGACATGGCAGGCATTCTTAGCCTGGGGTTCCCGGACATGGCAGGCGTTCTTTTCCTGAGGCCCTCGGACATGGCAGGCATTCTTGGCCTGGGGTCCTCGGACATGGCAGGTGCTTGGTTTCGATTTACAGGGAATGCGAGGGATTCATGAGGGAAAGTTGGATGCTCGGGTTTATCGGTTTGCCTTTATTTACCGCCTTGTACTTGTTTATATCTACTCTTCTTGTCACTGACTTCCCACATGGTGACAGGTTAGGTCGAGATAGGACCCGGGACGACGGTGATGCTGCGAACAAAGGAGTTTAGCCAGTTCGGGGCTTGTGACACTTCCTTTTCTCTCTTTAGAATTATCTTGGTTATTTGGTTAATGAGTTTTGTGATTGCCTTTATTGTGGAACTTTGCGGATGTTGGATTGAGCTCT
The DNA here is from genome assembly GCA_029204045.2 of Tillandsia leiboldiana. Lineage (NCBI taxonomy): Eukaryota > Viridiplantae > Streptophyta > Magnoliopsida > Poales > Bromeliaceae > Tillandsia > Tillandsia leiboldiana. The sequence goes on from JAQNDB010001132.1 coordinate 40,465, forward strand.
TGTCTTAGTGTTGAACCACATTTAATAGGTTTCTATTAGTAGTTGTGATAAATTGTATTTTCCCTCTTTGGCTCTCATCGTGACTGCATGGTTAAAGTATGTATTGTAATTGTGACGCCGTGCATATACAAAGGAGACTTTGTTCGTTCGCAGGGTGAATTTGTATATGTGGCGGGTCTGGCGCGCACCGGAGGATGAAGTTTTCAAAAAGAAAATAAAGTATACGCTTTTCCGCTTATTTCGAACCTCCGGGGCGTGACACCGGAACTCACATTTCTTGAGTTTGGCATACAGCTTGTTCTCCCGAAGTACCTGAAGGACCAGACGAAGGTGCGTTTCATGCTCCTTGTCGCTCCGCGAGTAGATCAGAATATCGTCGATGAACACCACAATGAACTAATCCAAGTACGGCCTGAAGACGCAGTTCATCATGTCCATGAATGTTGCTGGGGCATTTGTAAGCCCGAACGGCATTATGGTAAACTCGTAATGACCATATCGGGTTCTGAACACTGTCTTCGCCACGTCCTCCGCCTTGATTTTGAGTTGGTGATAGCCAGACTGCAGATCAATCTTCGAGTAAACCGACGATCCTTGTAATTGGTCAAAGAGATCGTCGATTCGCGGAAGAGGGTACTTGTTCTTCACAGTGACCTTGTTGAGCTCCCGATAGTCTATGGAGAGTCATAGACTACCGTCTTTTTTCCGAACAAACAAGACAGGTGCCCCCCAAGGAGACACACTGGGTCTGATGAATCCCTTGTCCAAAAGATCCTTGAGCTGGCCTTTTAGCTCCTTCAACTCGGCGAAAGCCATTCGATACGGAGCCTTTGAAATAGGGGTCGTGCCAGGGGCCAATTCTATAAAGAACTCGATCTCACGGTCCGGAGGCATTCCGGGTAGCTCGGTGGGGCACACATAAGGAAACTCCCGAGCCACCGGGATCTCCCCCAAAGAAGGTGCTTCTCGGCAGATGACGTCCACCGAAGCCAAGTAGGCCACGCATCCACCGATCATGAGCTGCTTTGCCCTAGTCGCAGAGATAGTCAGGGCGAAGAAAGAGCTCTTACATGCTTGGTAGACAAACTCTCCTCCGGGCATACTGGAGGTCACGGTCCTATGCTCACAGTCGATAATAGCGTGGTGCCTGGTGAGCCAGTCCATCCCAAGCACCACGTCGAACTCCTTTATCGGTATCAGCACGAGATCCGCTAAGAACACATGGTCGCCCAACATCACCGGGCACGACCGAACAAAGCTGTCCGCGTCCAGAGGGTCTCCGGGCGTAAATATCCGGATCGTCGTAGGAAAACGGCTCGTTTCGAAGCCGTGATTACGTGCGAAGGAACGACATAAGTAGGAAAGAGAAGCCCCCGTGTCAAATAAGGTCCTCGCACGAATACCATAAACAGAAGTAATACCTGCAACGACGTCTCCGGGTACGTCTCCTTCTGGCTGCGATAAGTTGTAGACACGCCCACCGGGTGCCTGGCGTGTGAGGACCCGAATCCCCACTTAGGAGTTTACTGATGGATTAGTGGCCTTTGGGAGTAAGTTTGCATCACCGGAGGCCTTTGGGAAATTTTAGAAGTAGAATTGGGCAAAACGGACTTCCGATTTGGATTCAGCGCGCGAAAACGATTAAGATGGACTATTTACTTGTGTTTTTCGGGGTCCGGACGTGAAAACACGGATTTCGAGGTGTGGGTGTACTATTTCGGCGGTCGGAGAGGCGCCGGCGGCGGCGGCGGGCGGCGGAGCGCGGCGGCCGGCTGAGGCGCAGCCGCTCGGTCCACAGCGGAAGCGTGCACCCGAGCACGGGACACGTGGCGGCTCCCGGTTGGCCGGCGCAGCAGGCGCGGTCCACGGGAAAAGCGCGGGTGTATGGTGGACCGGAGGGTGACACGTGGCAGCGCTTGGTTGGTGCGGTGTAGCGCGCTCGGTCCATAAAGTGGGTGCGCCCGGCCTCGGGGTGCGTGCGTGCAGAGGCGCAGGCGGCGGGTGCAGGCGCGCACGTTGGCGCGTTGACGCGCTGTTCCCGCGCGTGGGCGGCCACGTGTCGGCTTCCGCGTGGGGCCACGCGGTGCAAGGCTAGCGGCCGGCTTTGCTGTCCGCTGTTTTGCGCTGACGTGGCACACCCGTGGCGTTTCGGGCGCTGAAGTTTTCGGCGCCCGAATATTTCGGGCGCCCGAAACCAGGGACACCATGGGTATTAATCCAATTGTTTTCCCAGCCTATTAATAGGCCCTGTTCTTGCCCTGAGAACTTTTTCCCTGCTCGGATTCTCACGGTGCAACCTTCAGCAAACTTCTTCCTCTTCCAGAGCTGCTTCCATCTGTGGATTTCCGGGATTTTTGGTGGCACGCACTTAGAGGTTTCCATTTTTACGGCGCGGCGCGACATTCGTTCATTTGTGATCTCCTTCGTCACGTTTCGGTACGAGGACTCCCCCGGCCTACTCCGACCACGTTTTTGAGCGATTCTTTCGCCGAGGATCCGCGACAGGTAGGGCTACGATCTTGGTATTTTCAGCATCCCCTAGTTTCAAGTTTTTCTTGGAGTTTTTCCATGCTTACTGGGACCCTTTGTTTGCTATAAGGATTTCGGGGACAGCAGCTTGTTGCGTGGAGTTCTCCGCGCTCGAGCGTCGGATCGACGCGGGCCTATATACTTTTTGCATCTACTCGTCGCGAGGATTATTGCCGTATTTTTTTGGGATTTTTTTGAGGCTTGCCCGGAGGTATATTTTCTCCCTTTATCTGTGCATGGGATTACAGTTGTGTTGTTGTGAGGTTGTGTGCACCCCGTGTTGTGGAATTTGTAACTCGGCCTACGGGGCTCAGAATTGGACGTGCAGGTACCCGTTTCGAAGGTCTCGACGCGACGATCGCAGCAGTATTTTTATCGGATTTTTTGGAGCCCTTTCTGCAGGTGAAAATGTCGCATCTTTAGGGTTGTTTCCGCAGATTGTGTATATTTGGATAATTTTTGGAATTAAGTGTAACTGTGGACCTTTTGTTGTACCCAGGAGGGTTTGCGAGTTTTCCTGAACCGATTGGAACTGGAGAAAAGTAAAGATGATTGTTCCTGGGTATTTTCAGCTGTTGGACTTTGGACAGTTAGCACCTTCAGGTGGGTGGCCTTGTCTCCAAGATTGATGGACTGGACATTAATTATAATATAGTAGGACTATGCATGATTGTGAGTTTATTGTGTTGCATGCTAGAATGTAAGAATTGATGTTCCTGATATAGTTAGATTGATCATGTGATTTACTACTTCCTAAAATCTGTTAAATCATTATTGTCCTGGAACTTGACCTAGCACCCCCGTCATATTGTTGCATGTGTAACCAGACCAGTAGAAAACCCTCACTTGGGCTAGGGTTATTTATGTTTAGACATCCACACTTTGTACCTTATTCCTGGACATAGTGTTATCCTCGCCCGGGTAGTGGGCCGAGTGGTCGAGATTCTTCTTAGTGTGGGATGCATGTTGCACTCGTGCTTGGGAGCAGAGTGGAGTCTGGTAGATGTTGTTGGTCTTTTATCCTTGGTGGGAGCCGTTTGGGTAAACGGTGGTCCCGGGATATCTTGTTTTCCTGTTTGTTTTGTCGCCACTGTGTTAGTGGCAGTAGTGTACCAGTGTTAGCAGGATCTAGAACCCAGATCCTTTTTGACATACACATGATTTTAGTCTACCAATGTTTTCTTCCTAGCATCGAAGGGCCGCTGGAGTCTGTTCTTGTTTGATTGGACAAAGGCAACAGCCCTTCCGGGTTTGGGTATAAATGCTTGTTTTCTAACTGTTTTTCCTAAAAGAACTAAAAATCATTAAAAATGGGTTTCTCCTCAAATCAAGATAGTTTTTCAAAAAGGGAACTACTTTTAGTCCTCACCCTGCGTGGGTTGAGTGAAAATGGTTTTCAGTAACAAACGTCACCTTTTTCCTATAAACTTTCCCACTCGAGAGGATTCTGTTGGGTTATATGAATAATAGGATCTAAATAGGGGAAAAAACACCTAGAGGGGGGGTGAATAGGTGTAAACCATAAACACTCAAAAATCTTTGCGATATAAAAACCCAATGCGGAAAAATAAATAACACGCAGAGATTTTTACGTGGAAAACTCCAAACCGGAGTAAAAAACCACGGGACCGATAACACGGTGAAATCCACTAGAATTAAACACGTACAAGGTGATATACCGTACTCACAAACGACTCAACCTTTTCCATACGCTCCTAGTTGATCTTCTCCGCTCGCTCCAGACGCTTCTCGAATCCACGATGTGCGTCCAACGCCGAATCCACGGCGTCCAACGTCGAGTCCACGACGTCCGACCGAATCCACGGTCTTCACCCAGTAGCACGCTTCGAATCCACGAACGTACCTCGCTCCGAATCCACGAGAGCGGTTGCACCTTGAATCCACAAGGCCACGCGAGTCCACGCGCCGATTTTGGGGTAAATCGTTGTTTTTTGGGTGGTGATGATCCGCCGAATACTTAGATCAAAGATAGATAGGAAATACCATCTAAGTATTCATTAGTTTGATTCAACTCAAAATGTGAGTATGAAAACCTAGAATCAAACTAATCAATATAGATGAAGAAACATAGAATTAATCTAGTTATTTCCTTTCTTCTCTATATGTGGATCTGAGGCCGTATAAGATGATATTTGATTATGACGGCTATTTGGATTTTCGGCCTCTTTTTGGACTAACCCTAGAAAAAGAATCATAGGGTTTTTTTATAGGTTAGAAACCCTTGGAAGAAGATAAGGATCAAAAACTAACCTTTTCTGGAGTTTTTACATGACGACGATCCGGATCGGAAATCGGCGATCCGGATTGCAGTAGCGAGAAAAACAGATTCCAGACAAACGAAGGTTCGGGATCCGGATCGAAGTGCTTGATCCGGATCGTTCATACAGTTCACCAAACATCAACGTTCGGGATCCGGATTGCAGTAGCCTGATCCGGATCGTTCACATAAAATGGTAAACTAAGTGTTCGGGATCCGGATCAAGGGAAGCTACGATCCGGATTGAACTGGTGTATGAACGAACCACCTTCGGGATCCGGATTGAACAATCTGATCCGGATCCTGAACATGTCCCATGTCCAGTTTTTGATATTTATGCAATAACAAATCCATCCAAGTGTTTCTACGCTATAAGAAGTATTCGGATCACTAAAGATATTAAGTTAAACATACCTGATCCTTTTGAATTCTTCTTTCTTGAGATTGAGTTATATGATCCAACTTCCTTTACCTTCAATCTTCAAGACTTGTCCAAATTCACGAAATACGCCAACTCAAATTCCGTAACAGATTCGAGTGGTCTGGGTTCTAGGGGCCGTTCCTTTGTCGGGACGAAAGCCACGGGGGCCGAGCATGGAACCCGTTCTTGTTGATAGGGTTGTAGGTGTTGGTCTCCCGGAACTTTCGGGCCCTGGTTGGTGTCTTCTGCGTGTTGTACCGAGGTTGTCGTGTTCCCGAACTGTAAGGGGGTCGGGAACTTCGATAGGCGGAGCCTAGAGTCTGTTCTTGTTTGATAGGGTTCTATGCACCGACCGATCGGGTTTTCCAAACCCTTATGGTGTCGGTCCTTCCTGTGTTATCTGTGAGTTTGATGTTCTGTCGTGGGGAGCCGTTGAGTAGACGGTGGTCCCGGGCCGTCGAGTATCTTCTGGGCTGTGTTGTTGGGAACCGTTGGGGTTGACGGTGGTCCCGGGTCGTTGAGTGTTGTCCGACTAGTTTTGTTGGCCCTGAGTTGTGGGTCGATCCCGGCTGTGGAGCATCTCCAGCCAGTGTGTTTTGTGTTGTGAGTTGGTGGAGTTTGCCAGTGTCTTGAGATTCGAGTGAGCTGATCAGCTGAGTCGTCGAGAGTGCTCCGACCGTTGTGCGAGATGTTTGAGGATCCTGAGTCTTTCCGTTTTGAGAGTGAGCGTGGATTTTGGACTATAGACTGCAGTGCCACATTGAGCTCGACAGAGTGCGCGGATACCTTTTTCCTCGATGGGGTCGCGCCCCTCGAGTGCCACGTCCGGGGTGGATCTGTTACTTTTGTATCGCGACTTGTCGACGCAGTCCCTCTGGCTGGGCCAGTTTTGGCAGTCACGGACGCCCTACGTCAGTCTGGTCTTACGTGGATGTAACGGCAGTAGGTAGGCGCAAGTTTGACTGGACCCGAGGAGGCAGTCAGGTAGATTGGGTGATCTGAGTTGAGGGATAGTAGATGCATCATGTTTCCATCTGTTCCACTTTTTGAGCATCTAGATAGAGGCATAGTAGCTGTAGAGTTATTCTTTTCCAGCTCTTTCCTTCAGTATTTCATTTGTTACTTCATGCCTCTAGTAGACTTAGTGGGCGTACCGTCGGGCTTGTTGGCGGCACCCACTGAGAACTACTGTGGGATGTAGTTCTCACACCCGTCGTGGTGTCTTTTTCCCCAGGGACTTCTACTCCTGTTCCTGTTGCTCCATTTGTTGATCCTGTTGATCGGGGTAAGGGAGTCGCGAGATAGATCCCTACCAGTCGTCTTCCAGAGAGAGTAGATGTACCCACTTTTTATATTTTGAGAGTGTTATGTTTGAGAGACCTTTGTAGTGAGGTTTAGAGTTGTACTTCTCTTTTATAGTTTGGTTTTAGTTTTATTGGTTTTAGTTTTATAGCAGATTTTTATTTTTAGCTCTGATATCTGTTTAGCTGTAGTATCTTTTCTTTTGCAGGTTAGTCGCTTCGTCTATACGGGGCTTCCCGTATGGGCGGCGGATCTGTTGGCGAGCCCGGGTCGCAGTTTCGACGCCGGGGCGTGACAGATTAGAGTGGTATCAGAGCCTAGGTTGTAGGTCATGGTGGACTTAGAAACCCTAGGCCTGTGGTTGGACATTAGGATGAGTACGTGAGAGTCGTGACTTTTAGCGAGAGTCCTGATTGAGTTTTATACCTCTCCCAAGAGACGGGATGAGTGATTGGCATGTTTATTCTCCTAAGCGATTATGTTGGCTGCAGACAACATAATGCTATGGAATGGATGACATGTCTTAGACTCTCGCTGGATTGGGTCGATTGGTTGTTGTGTCCTGATGTTTGTTATTGTGCAGTGGACTACGATGCCCCTGAGACGTCGTGTAGTGAAGAGGGCACATCCCGCATCAGATGAGGAACCCGAGCAGCAGGAGGCAGAGCTATCAGAGCAGAGCGAGACCCAGGAGTTACGGGCCTGCCTAGAGGGCACAGATGAGGCTGTCCGACGCCAGGAGGAGGCCATGGAACGTTTGATGCGCCTGTCGGAGCAGAGAGCACAGCTAGTTGTAGCACCGCCTGAGTGTCCTCCAGCATATCCTTCCAATGCAGTGGCATCTCCAGTTGTACCAGTGGCACCGATTGAGCGAGCAGCCCCCTCCGTGCCGACGAGTAGTGCCGAGGAACCGAGGCAGGGTGGATAGTGGATAGTAGATGAGCTTTGGGACATCATTGATCGATGGAGCCAGTCCCGACAGTCTTGACCACCCCGATTCATAGGTTTGAGTTGGAGCCTTTGGAGGTAGAATTGGGGTTGGTGGTGATGGAGAGACTATATGAGAGCCTCCCTGTGCTAGAGAGTTTATGCAGTTGTTGAACTGCGCGCTCCAGGTTTCGAGGGACGAGGCGTAAAGGATATGTGTGACTGGGAGTGGATTGCACCAGGACACCTTTCAGTTTAGGTTGTCCCTCCGTTACGGATTATTGACGCCTCGATGGTGTAGGCGTTGTGTTTGGAGGGTGGCACTGCAGTTCCTTTGGATAGGGATCTGCCGCCAGAGGCGAGTGCTGGATTTTGGTGCTTCGCGCCGGGTGATGGAGGACAGATCGGTCGGCAGAGGCATTTCTGATTCTTTTTCCAGGTTAGCAGATTTCCGAGATGCCAGAGATCGGGTGGACCACGATGACAGAATCAGCATCTACATCAGAGTGGCGCGGCGGTAGCATGGATTTGTTATCTATGGAGGACCGCATTTGTCACCCCAGTGTGAGCAGAGGCGGAGGCCGTGTTCCCTATGTGGATAGCCTAGATATTTCTTGACATACTGGACGTTGACGTCGAGGCAGACTGAGCGACGACCACCTGCATCGAGCGGATGTGTCTGTGCCGCCCGGTTTGGAGGGCGCCACAGCAGCGGATCGGGTTGTCACCGGCATGATTTCTTTACAGTAGTCTGAATTGGTGTATTTTGGCTTTCCTGTCTGGACTGGAGGTAGAGTTGTTACCACATGCACTAGAGGTACATGTTCATGTTGGTGTTGTGCATGTGGGGGAGCCTTGTGGATCGTGTCCAGTACAGTTGAGACTTGGAATTATACCGGCAGGTGTTACGGTTCAGCGACAGCTCCAAGACTTAGATTGGACACACGGGTTGGACCAGTTGGTGCGGTATCGTGCAACGGCTGATTGTGGAATGAGAACAGTGACCTTTCTGCGAGTTGGACAACAGGAGTTCAGTTTCACAGATCACCGGGGTATCCTTCCTGCAGTGGTGGCTTCAGCGGTTTTGGGTTAGGTGCTACCTTTTGAGCGTAGGTGATGATTAGGACTAGGGGTTGTGTCCCTAGGGGTCACGGTTAGATTGTAGCTTTCGTTTTTGTAGCCACGGCAGGAACGACTTCAACACTTCTCTCCCTTTTTCTCGCCTTTGTGCTGAAATTTACGAACAGGACGAAAACTTCGAAAGATTGCTCCAGAAATGGAGACGGTGCCCGAACCTGTTCTTGTTTGATTGGGGCGAAGGCACTGGTCTTGTCACGCCCCGACGTCGAAACTGCGACCCGGGCTCGCCAACAGATCCGTCGCCCATACGGGAAGCCCCGTATAGACGAAGCGACTAACCTGCAAAAGATCAACTATACTATACAGATATCAGAGCTAAAAGTAAACTGCTGAACAATGAAAAATATATACAACTCAAACTCCTCCCCAAAACACATAAATCTCTCAAGCAGTAAAATAAAAGTACAACTCTATACCTCACTACAAAAGTCTCTCAACAAGAACTCTCAAAAAGTAAAGGGGTACATCTACTCTCTCAGGAGGACGACGACTGGTAGGGATCTATCTCGCGACTCCCTTACCTCGATCAGCCGGATCTGCAACAGGAACAGCAGGAACAGGAGTAGAAATCTCTGTGGGAAAAGACACCACGACGGGTGTGAGAACTACGTCCCAAGTAGTTCTCAGTGGGTGCCGCCAACAAGCCCGACGGTCTGCCCACTAAGTCTACTAGAGGAATAAAGTAACAATATAAAACTGAAATGAAAGGGCTGGAAAAGTAACTCTACAGCTACTATGCCTCTATCTAGATGCTCAAGGAGTGGAACAGATGGAAACATGATGCATCTACTAACTCCCAAAGTACAGTCACCCAATCTACACTGACTGCCGCAAAGGGTCCAGTCAAACCTGCGCCCACCTACTGCCGCACATCCTCAACAGGACGGGTCTACCGTAGGGTGTCTGTGACTGCCAAAACTGGGCCAGCCAAAAGGACTGCGTCGACAAGTCGCGATAGCAAGTAACAGGCCCAACTCCGGAGTGGCACTCGAGGGGCGCGACCCCACCGAGGAAAGTATCCGCGTATCTCTGTCGAGCTCAATATGGCTCATGCAGGCTATAGTCCAAACTACGATCACAAGATCGACTAACAACACCAACGCTCACTCACAGGCTGGAAAACCACACAGCTAGGGCCACCGTTCACCAGACGGCTCCCACAACAGAACACTAAACTCACAGGAAAGACCGACACCATAAGGGTTCGGAAACCCGATAGGCCGGTGCTTAGAACCCTATCAAACAAGAACAGACTCTAGGCTCCGCCTATCGAAGTTCCCGACCCCCTTATAGTTCGGGAACACAACAATCTCGGTACAACACGCAGAAGACACTGTTACGGAATTTGAGTTGGCGTAGTTTCGTGAAAGTCTCAAGTCTTGAAGATTGAAGGTGAAGAAAGTTGGATCATTTAACTCAATCTCAAGAAAGAAGAATTCAAAAGGATCAGGTATGTTTTACTAAAGATTTTGTGTGATCCGAATACTTCTTGTAGTGTAGAAACACTTGGAAGAATCTTTCATTGCATAAAAATCAAAAACTGGACTTGGGACATGTTCAGGATCCGGATCAGGTTGTTCGATCCGGATCCCGAAGGTGGTTCGTTCATACACCAGTTCAATCCGGATCGTAGCCTCTCTTGATCCGGATCCCGAACACTGAGTTTACCATCTTCCTTGAACGATCCGGATCAGGCTTCGCAATCCGGATCCCGAACGTTGATGTTTGGTGAACTGTATGAACGATCCGGATCAAGCACTTCGATCCGGATCCCGAACCTTCGTTTTTCTGGAATTGCCTGACTCGTTGCGACGATCCGGATCACAGTTAATCCGATCCGGATCGCCGTCCGTAAAATCTCCAGAAATGTTAGGTTTTTGAATCTTATCTCCTTCCTAGGGTTTCTAACCTATAAATAGACCCTATGATTCTTTTTCTAGGGTTAATCCACTGTGAATCAAAATAGCCGTCATTTTCATATATCATCTTATACGGCTCTAGATCCACATATAGAGAAGAAAGGAAATCATTAGAGAATACTCTATGTTTCTTCATCTATATTGATTAGTTTGATTCTAGGTTTTCATACTCACATCTTGAGTTGAATCAAACTAATGAATACTTAGATGGTATTTCCGATCTATCTTTGATCTAAGTATTCGGCGGATCATCACCACCCAAAACAACGTTTTACCCCAAAAATCGGCGCGTGGATTCGCGTGTCCTTGTGGATTCAAGGTTCAACCGCTCTCGTGGATTCGGAGCGAGGCACGTTCGTGGATTCGAAGGGTGCTCTTGGGTGAAGACCGTGGATTCGGTCGGACGTCGTGGATTCGACGTTGGACGCCGTGGATTCGGCGTTGGGCGCAGATCGTGGATTCGAGAAGCGTCGCGGAGCGAGCGGAGAAGATCCTCTAGGAGCGTACGGAAAAGGTTGAGTCGTAAGTGTGTACGGTAAATCACCTTGTACGTGTTTTAATTCTAGTGGATTTCTGCCGTGTTATCGGTCCCGTGGTTTTTTACTCCGGTGATGGAGTTTTCCATGTAAAAATCTTGCGTATTATTTTTTATTTCCGCATTGGGTTTTTATCGCAACGATTTTTGAGTGTTTATACGTTTACACCTATTCACCCCCCCCTAGGTGTTTTTTCCCCTATTTAGATCCTTATTACATATAACCCAACAAGTGGTATCAGAGCGGGAATAGGGTTGTAAACAATGGTTGAAGGTGGAAACATCAACCGACCCCCGTTCTTCGATGGAACAAATTATGCGTACTGGAAAGTACGGATGAAAGCCTTTTTAATTTCCATCGACGAACGGGTGTGGCAATCGATTGAATTAGGATGGACTAATCCAACAGAATTTATTGGTGATGTTCACACCTTAAAACCTAGGTCGAAATGGACCAAGGAAGAGTTAGATTCATCTTCTTACAATGGCAAGGGAATTAATGCTATCTTTAATGCCTTATCTCAAACTGAATTCTCTCGCGTCTCAGCATGTGAGACTGCGAAAGAAATCTGGGATGTTCTTCAGGTTACACATGAGGGAACTAACCTCGTGAAGATTCAGAAACTGCAAATGCTTACGAGCAAGTTTGACTCTATCTTAATGGCAGAAAATGAATCTTTCACGGACTACTATACACGATTGCAAGACATCGTAAACTCATGTGCTAATCTGGGAGAGAAGATTCCAGAATTTAAGATTGTAAGAAAGATCTTAAGAACTCTTCCTGAACGATTTCGCCCAAAGGTTACTGCCATTGAAACTATTAAACACCCGGACGAAATACGTGTAGAAGAATTAGTTGGTTCCTTACAAACTTATGAAATGACATTTACTACTAACAATTCTTCTGGAATGGCATCCACTTCTAAGTCTTCAGGTTATGCGTTGAAAACAACTAAGGAAGAAGACGCGGATACGTCCTCCTCAGACGATGACGAGAACCTTTCTATGGAGGAATTTGAGAAGCAGCTCGCTCTCTTGACAAGGAAGTTTCGCCGCAATTTTCGAAGGGGTAATTCAAGCAAATCTCCATCCTTCGGAAAGTCGAACAAAGGCAAGGGTACTTCAGGTTACAAGTCAAGAAAGCAAGAGAACTTCTCAAAGGATAAGAAAAGTTCAGAAGGACAACTACAATGCTTCAAATGTCGAGGCTACGGCCACATTGCAACGGAATGTCCTAACAAGTATCCAGCAAAGAAGAAGGCGATGCAAGTCGTCACTTGGGATGACAACTCAACGTCAAATGAGTCGTCTTCGAGTGATGAAGAAAAGAGCTCCGCCGCATTCCACGCGTCCGTATCTTCACCCTTCATGTGCTTTATGGCAAGTACATCCGAGTCGTTGTCCAACTCCACTGTTGAAAAGAATGCTACGGACAACGAATCGGATGATTCGGAAGGTGAAGATTTTGCTCTAGCCTACCACAGACTTTTGAGGGACTCAAAGAAAGTGGCTAAGCAAAACAAGAGTTTGAGAGGGAGAGTGCATGATCTCGAAGAAGAAGCAAAAAGAGCGACTTCTCTCTCAAACGCTCTTGAAGTGGAAGGGAAAACCTGATAAAGGCAAATGCTTCCCTTCAAGAGTCCAATGAGCAACTTGAGAAGGAACATACAAATCTGGTGGATAACGCGAATCACTTCTCAAAGCTCTACAACGAGGCTCGACAGGATAACCTGGAAATGACAAAGACCATTTTCCAACTCAAGAATGACTTACAGCGATTCTCTTCAGGAAGGAGTAAGTTGGATAGACTTCTTGGTCTTGGTCAATCAAATAGGTTCGGCCTCGGATACACTCAAACTGGAAACAGTCCAAGTTCGAGTGAGACAGTTTTTGTGCCTCAGCCGGTATCTCCTCCTCCGACACCGGAATTCAAGACAAACAACGACAACAAACCTACTTCATCCTCTTTGGGATCGTCAAGATCTAAGGTATGTTTTCGTTGTGGTGTTTCAGGGCACATAAGAAGGTATTGCAAGACGGGAGTCGAACGCTCATCTCAAGGACCTCTTGCAACAACTACCAAAAAGGCTCCTCCCCGAAAATCAAAGCAAAACTTTTCAAATGAAAAGAGACTTGGTAGTTCATCGTGCAAGACGATCTCATCAAGGAACAACATCGCTATAACAAGACGCCTTCACCTAGGCATATAACTTCACGACCATTACCGACGCACTCCAAAAGGGTTTGGGTGCGCAAAGGTGAAATTTTCCCTTGTCTTGTTTCCAATGTTTCCTTGCATGCATATGATAGTTCGTCTTGGTATCTGGATAGCGGGTGTTCCCGTCACATGACCGGTGACAAAAATAGTTTTCAAAATCTTGAGAAAATCTCCGGAGGACACGTGTTTTCGGAGACGGTCGATCTTCCAAAATTGTTGGAAAAGGGACGGTAGCTATTCCAGATGGCCCAATTTTGAAAAACGTCTTATTTGTTGATGGCCTTAAGACTAACCTCATAAGCATAAGTCAACTTTGCGACAATGGTTTTTCAGTTAACTTTTCATCTGTTGAATGCGTTGTAACTGATAAGGACCATGTCTTCTTTTTAAAAAGGGGTTAGATCTGAAAATAATTGTTATGTTGTTCCTAATAAATTTTCTGAAAATTATAACTTAGCTGCTTTGAATAATGAAACGCTTTGGCATGAAAGGCTAGGTCACTTAAATTTTAAGGAACTTACTAGAATTTCAAACAAGGACGTGGTCAAGGGGGTTCCAAAGCTTTTATTTAAACAAAACGTTGTGTGTGGTGGTTGCCAAAAGGGAAAACAGTCTAGGACTGCACACAAGAACTTGAACCACGTTGGTACAAAACGGCCCTTGGAACTTTTGCACATGGACTTAATGGGGCCGACCCGTCAACCATCTTTGGGAGGTAAATGGTACATTTTTTTATTGGTTGATGATTTCTCTCGGTTTTCTTGGGTAGCATTTTTAAAAGAGAAAGCTGATACGTTTGACTCTTTTCATGAGATTTGCCATCGTATTATGATTGAAAAGAATGAAAAGATCATTCGTGTTAGAAGTGATAGAGGTGGAGAATTCATAAATTCAAAATACATTGATTTTTGCACTACAAATGGAATTAAACATGAATTCTCGGCACCCTATACACCTCAGCAGAATGGTGTTGTTGAGCGCCAAGAACAGGGTTGTTCAAGAGATGGCGCGTGTGATGCTTCATAGCCGGAATTTACCGCTACATTTTTGGGCTGAAGCTGTGAACACCGCTGTCTATGTCATTAATAGAGTTTACTTGCGCCCAGGAACTTTAAATACACCATATGAGCTGTGGTTTAGTAGAAAACCCAACATCAAATATTTTCGTGTCTTCGGGAGTCGATGTTACATTTTACGTGACCGTGAAAAACTTGGAAAGTTCGACTCTCGAAGTGATGAAGGGATCTTTTTGGGTTATTCTACGAATAGCAGAGCATATCGAGGTATTTAACATTGAATCTAAGACGATCGTAGAATCTATAAATGTTAAAGTAGATGAAGCTTTTACCTTTGAAACTGGAAAATCTACCCTCGATATCTCTCTAGATGATGATTCTCCTGCTAGTGCATCTTCTCATAATAATACTTCCAATATTAATGATGCATCTAATGGTTCTTCAAGTTTATCTGATGTGCAGGAATCATCTCATGTATCTCCGAGTACTCCGTTTCAACAAACGTTACGAATCTCCAAGGATCATCCGGAATCGAATATTATTGGAGATCCACAAGAAGGAGTTAGAACTCGGAGGCAGTTGGTTGTGGATTCGCTTGCTACGTATCTTTAATCGAACCAAAGAACATAGATGAAGCTCTTCAGGATGACTACTGGATTAAAGCAATGCAGGAAGAGCTCCATCATTTGAGCGAAACAAAGTCTGGGAATTAACGAAGCCTCCAAAGCAACATAATGTGATAGGTACCAAATGGATCTTCAAGAACAAGAAAGAAAAATGAGGATGGTACTATCATCAGGAACAAGGCACGATTAGTTGCTCAAGGCTACTCTCAAGTAGAAGGTATAGACTTTGACGAAACATTCGCCCCTGTAGCTAGACTCGAGTCCATTCGTATACTTTTGCTATTGCTTGTCATTTTAAAATCAAATTATTTCAAATGGACGTTAAGAGCGCATTTCTAAATGGGTTTTTAAATGAGGAAGTTTTATGGCTCAACCGAAAGGTTTTGTAGATCATAAACAACCTAACCATGTTTTCGTTTGAAAAAGGCTCTTTACGGTCTGAAACAAGCACCGCGAGCATGGTACGAAAGGTTAGACAAAGCACCTTTTGGA